>JAHWFP010237828.1:0-14331 GCA_023313725.1 Lithobius niger
ACCAAAGGAAGCAGTCTTGATTCCTGTGAAACAATAATTATTTATCCAAAATTGCCTTCTGCAACTCTTCTGAGACCGTGGAAGTTTTAAAAAATTTTTTGCCACTGCTCCAAAGAATTGCTTAGGGACATAACTTGTCCTGGCTTCTCTTGGCTAAATATTATTTAAAGACCATATCTTCCAAACAAGATACACGTACATTTTTTCTTGGTTGCTCCATGACACCAAAGGAAGCATGTCTCGTGCAAGAGGGGTGTAAGGGACGTCGGTGTTTTATAGAATATTTTTAACCCAACGTGGCTTTTCGTTAAAAACGAGGCACGTTTTCCTTACTTGTTTTCCTTACTCGTAACTTTTTGACGCAGAGTTCTACATACTTAATTTGGGTACAGCACTAATCTTGGCTTCAAGAAATCATCTTCAAACAGTCTTAATAAGCATACGAAAAACTAATTTTTGGGCTAGGGGGGTTCACATTATTAGTCAGGGTTCATCGAAAATTTGGTGGTCACACTTTTATTTTCTTCCAGCCCCACCCAGGCCACGAATAATGACCGGTCCCTAAGTCGTGAGCATTTCAGTTTAGTTGAGCATGGTGACCGTTTTGTGGAAAAAAAACAAACAAACATTTTATAGTAGACTTTTCGTACAGTTCAATTTTCTCGTCATCAAAACTTCTTTCCTAATTGAAACTAATCTTCAAATATCCAAAGTCATAGCGTTTGCCTTTGCCACTAGCGATGCTGGTCATGTATAAGCACAGCGACGTGTTATGAATTCCATGTTCCCATGCTGAAATTTCAGTAGCACCAGACCCATGTAGCGTCAAGTGGAAACCATGTTTGATCTCGATTTGATAAGCGGTTTGAAAAAAAAATAGCTCTTGCCTATGGTACTAGCATTGCTGGTCGCACATTAGCATGGCGATGTGTTACAAATTCCATATCACCATGCTGAAAGTGATTTGAGAAGAAAGTAGCATGCGCAAATAATGTCATCCAGATTTTTACAGTTAATCATACCTTCTAAGCACTCGCGGACCTCGTGCAGCTTGTTATCTTTCGATACTATTTCCAGAACGTTGGAAAGTTCTTCAAAATTCAATATTTCCATATTGTTGCGAGCAGCAGTTCCCCTGTCTCCTGACTTCTGTGATTTTAACTCTAGCAGTGGACGCTGGTCAACTGGATTAGTGTTAAAGCTGATTACGTGGGTGTCGGTCCTGGAAAAACACATTTCAACGATTAAAGGCTACATCTTTGTGCTAAACCTTTTTTTTAAGTTCGCTTTTTTGGTTCAAAATTAACACTGCAGCGGCATGGTGGTTTTATTTTCCGTAATGGGCCAGCTCGAAAATGTCGCCCCACCATGAACCCCTCCCCCACCTACCTCCCCAGAAATGGCTAGAAAAAATATACCATTAAAAATTACAAATACTATCCTAAACGAATTTCAGTACAGCAGCGCGCAAGTTTTTGGGTACGGAAATACTCAGGAAAAAATACAACAGATAAGAAAAGTCACGTTTAGGCCTTAACATGCACTTCAACCATCAACTTCCTCCGCTAAGAGGATGGACTCATTGTATAATTTACCTGCCAGTACAGACACAAAATTTTAGTCACACAGTACCATCACCAAGATATGTTCTAACACAGATGGCACGTATTTATTTATTTAAGATAAGGGGTTAACTTGCAGCGATAGCGCTACGGCTGCGACATTGCAAACTTGCATAATATTTTCTGCTATGGCAACGACGCCCCCCCCCCCCCTTAAGTTGTGCCAGGGGCGCCATGCCACCTCGGCCATCCCGGTCACCGTGCCAGTTTTTAAGGTAAAACCTACTACCATTCTTCGTAAGAAACATTTTTGTCTGTGTGCGGTGATGACATTAATTGCTAATGGTTTGTCGCTACTTATTAGACCACTACAATTAATTAAGTGGTTCTCCAGAGCACACGCATGGAAGCACCTCAAATATTTTTTCCAGCCATAGTCTAAAAAAAATAAATTCTGATCACCCATCAACGCATTCACCAAACACTTCCTGGAACCGATAACCATATAAGCCCGAGCCCCATTCACACATCGCCTCGACACGAATCTAAGGGCCGCTCAGAGGCGTGTCACAACTGAAAACGTGGATCTAAGAAAAACTTCTATCAACTGTGCAATATACTGCACTCTGAACATGGCTTAATCTGGCATTAAAACAGATATTTTACTCCTCAAGTGCAAGTTTTTCGTTTGGCAAAAAAAAAAGCCATCGCATATATCTGACAAATCGTAAATGACAAGTAAAAAAAATAAGAAACAAAAAACAAAAAAATCGTACGTCAGCGTCAAAATTTTTAGTACTGCTCCTGACATCTATTTAAGATTTGCTGGCTGTCCTTAACGTAGTGTTGGTGATATGTCCGATGTGTAAGGCATAGGTTTACGTAGCTGGGTGATGTTATTGGCCAATTGTATCATGTGATAAGCCACTTCCTTCACAACATAGTTGAACTACTATGAAACTTGTTCAAGAATAAGCTCGAGAATCGTCCAAAAAGTGGCAAACGTGGTTTTTGAAACAATGAGGAAACTGGCTGCAAGAATTGGCAACATGTAAAAACATCAAACAAGAATCAGTTTTCTTAAGGCAAATAAGAAAACTAAATTAAATAAATAATTAAATACTTATAATAATAATTAAATAATAATAATTAAATTAAATAAAACTACAGCTAACTGGTGATCTTGCTAATCCACTATTTACCTAAACCCAAGTAGTGAACTGGCTAATTCACTTTTTGTCTACACCCAAGCGGTTAACTGGCTAATTCACTATTTACCTACAGCCAGTCAGTGAACTCCCTAATCCACTGTTTACCAAGAACCGATCAATGAACGTCCTAATCCACTATTTACCAGCAGAGAATCAGTGAATTTGCTAATCCACTGTTTACCCACAGCAAATTGGGGAACTTGCTAATCCACTATTTATCATAGTCAATCGGTGAACTGGCTAATCCACTATTCACCTACAGCCAATTGAAGCACTGGGTAATTCATTATTTTCCTACAGCCAGTTGACAAACTGGCTAGTCCATTATTTACCTACAGCCAATTGGCAAACTGGCTAGTCCATTATCTACCTACAGCCAATTAGTGAACTAGGTAATCCATTATTTACCTACAGCCAATTATTGGTGAACTAGGTAATCTAATATTTACCTACAGCCAATTGGCAACTGGCTAGTCCATTATTTACCTACAGCCAATTGGCAAATTGGCTAGTCCATTATCTACCTACAGCCAATTAGCGAACTAGGTAATCCATTATTTACCTACAGCAGATTGGTGCACTGGGTAATCCACTGTTTACATACAGCCAGTTGGTGAACTAGGTAGTCCTCTATTTACCTACAGCCATGCAGTGAACTGGCTAATCCACTATTTACCTACAGTCAGTTGCTGACATGGCTAATTCACCGTGTACCTGTAGTCAACTGGTGAACTGGATAATATGCTATTTTCCTACAGTCAATTGGTGACCTTTCTAATTCATTATTTACCTAGAGTCAGTCTGTGAATTGGCTAATCTGCATTTTACCTAGTCAATTGGTGAACTAGTTATTTCCCTATTTACCTAGAGCTAATTGGTGAATTGGCTAATCCGCTATTTACGTACAGTCAATTGGTGAACTGGCTAATTATTTATTTACCTGTAGTCACTCGGTGAATTGGCTAACCCTCTATTCACCTTAAGTCAAATATTGGTGAACTGGATAATCACTATTTAACTACAGCCAATTGGTGAACTGGTTAATTCACTACTTACCTACGGTCAATCGGTGAATGGACTAATACACTATTTACCTAGAATCCATCAGTGAACTGGCTAATTCACTTTCACCCTACAGTCTATTGGCAAACCGGCTAATGCACTATTTACCTAGAGTCAATCAGTGAATTGTCTGATCACTATTTACCCATAGTAAATTATTGCTGAACTGGATAATTCACTACTTACCTAGGGTCAATCGGTGAATTGGCTAATCCACTATTTACTTACAGTTATCTGGTGACGTGGCCAACCCACTATTTTTCCATAATTATCTTGTTAAACAAAAGCCATACTAACTTGCGAACATAGCCAGCAGTGGCAAGCACATCACTCGGCTTCAGTGATGAATTCCACTTGATAGGCTGCTTAAACACAACTGCGGCTTCCTGCAGTAGACATTTTTTAAGACATTTTTTAAAGAATCGTGAGTCACATACAAAACGAAATAAAAACACAATGGTGGTGATCACTTTTACATTTTAGGTGTGTGTCACTTCAACTTGCAAGATATAAGTGCCAGATTCATTTGCTCTACATTAACTGTTAATGTTAACTATTAACCACTTGAAAGTTTTCTTCAGAAATAATACTAAAACCCTAAAAAACATCAAATTTAAAAGGCTAGTCAGTATTAATGGCCGAGTACCAGGGAGAGTTTACGATGGGGGCCTTATTTGAATGACAACAAAGTCATGCAGCAAGGCGAAAGTCAATACTCCTTGCAGCTAAGCTGCAATACTGCTTTTGCAAGCTCCGTTTGGTAACCTGGCCACTCGGGCTACAGTTTTGTCTTATGTTTCGTTTTCGGTATTTCTTATGTAAAACATTAAGGAAAAAACTTAGCGAAATTAGAAACATAACCTGTTTCTCACAAAGATCACCAGCGAAAAATTTACCAGCATATATATAAAAACATCAGCAAGAGAAAAGGACTTACCTTGTAACCCTAGCTAACCAGTAAGTTTTAATAGTTACTATATGTAAACAAACAGTAGGCCCTTAATTTTTAGAACTACCCAGCAGAAACATCAGAATAAAATCCTGTGTTGTATGAGCATTGGCTCGCAGAGTAGTTATAACTGTAAATCATCCCAGCGATGATCATTTATCAAATACCACCACCTCACCTAACTGTGCTTAATTGACAATGCCTAATTGATTATGCTTAATTGGTCTCTAACCCTCTTGTTAGCCAGGTGATTTGAATTCAGAGAAACATTCAATTGGATTTATAACACCTTTCATTAGAAACTTCAATGACTAGAACGGTGGATGTGGAGGCTCTACATCAATAATAAACACAACAGGAAGCAATTGTGTGGACTGCTATAACTTGGACTATGGACATATATTGGACAATATACATATAATGGACTTTAATAATATTAGACAATGTTGGCTTATACAATTTAATAATGGATAGTTTTAATTGTTTGTGAGTTGGGAGAGTATGTGCCATGCCGATACATTTATTTTCCGTATGGTATGTATACATGAGGTGGTAATGCATACGTCATTGAATACTTTTTCGACATTTATGGCAATTTATAATTCTGCACATATCACAAATATACATGAGTCAATGCACAAACCTTATTCATGAATATATGAACTACCGTCTACATAACACATCATGCATTTTATACAACCCGTGTACCAAAGAGCGATATATTTATGGATATTTTACCTTTAATGATTAAACACACTTATTTCATTAGCTGTTCCATTGGATTATATGTGCCATATTATTATTGTATGCACTTTACTTTGCACTATACTATGCGGAATGGACTATAATATACTTTCATGTAGTTCAATTGTACTTTCATACGTAAACTAACTATATTGTATCTACGTGCTTGTTTGTTTATTTATAAGTGCATATGGGTATGCTTTTTCTTGTGTGCTGCCTACCAATTTCTGGCACTGTGGCTGTTTGGTTAATAAAGTTAAAGTTAAGTTAAACTCTCCTAGATTTAATTAATCTAGATTTTAACAAATGTGATCATTGAGACTGGTGTCTTACGATTCGCCACGTAAGGCTTCAGAAGATCTGGATTGACAATGTGGCGGCCACCTCCAGTGAGAAAAAACAAGATGTCTGGTTGCGGCATTTTAATTGATGCTTCTCTGTAGATATGATTGGATTCCTAGCGTTTATAGGGACGGTTTCTTCAGTTCTGAACTCGCCTAAACCTGCTATACGGTCAGTAGCGGCACCAGGAATAATTTTCAGGGGGAGGGGGGGTGGAGGAGCACACATTATCAACGGCTTTCTAGTAAATAACAGTAATTTGAAGTTTTATTAATGTGTTAAATGCCTGTACGAATAGGCCTACGTTGAGAAAATTCTGTGTTGTGCAAGGGACGGGACCATGGGGTGGGGGAGGGGGTCATAATTAATTTGCAGTTTCAACTATTGAATAACAAGAAAATCTTACAAGCTCGTTACTGTGTTTTTTTTAAACTGTTGGCATGAATACCGTTTTAGTTTGTGATTTTGGGGCAGGGGGCACCTAGAGGGGCACAGCCGAAATCTAGCCTCCCCCCCCCCCCAGGTCCCCACGTAGCGCTGTCACTGTATACGGGTTCCCCTTGGGAGCACGGAAATAAAATTTCGTTAATTACAAAATGGTCGCTGAACGTATATTTACAACTTACAAGTGGATGTTTGTCCTTAAATTCTTCTGTAAATGTTGCTACAGAGGTCAAAATGGCTTCATTTAATGGCGTGAATTCCAGCTTACCACGCCCAACATCGCTGGACCGTGTCCACTGAGCGGCTCTCGTCAGAGTCTGACCCATGGTGGATCAAAACCTATAACATACAATACATTTTACCTTTTAAAAAGTCAAATACTCGAAATAACTTCTTTTTTCTACTGCTCAGGTTATCTCGGTAGTAAAACAAGAGATAACCTTAGCGTACCCGGATCGAAACCTACAACATACAAATAGATTAGGATTTAAAAAAAGGGAACTAATCGAAATAATCCTTCTTTCTACAGCTAAGGTTATCTCGGGATAAAAAGGGACAATTTTGCTAGGCAATATCTAGGGGTATTTGCCATGTCACAGTAGACATGAGAGCGAGAGAATTTCCGGGGAGCATTCTCTCCCCGAATGCAAGGGGGAAGGTTGGAGCAGGGACTGAACCGGGGATTTCCAGCCGTGTCACAATCGTGCGAATCATTTGTCAATCCCTCCCCCCCCCTCCCAATTTGGCTGAGGTTTAAAACTATGTTGTTTTTGTTGATATAGGGTCAATAAAAAGGCATTTTTACCTTTTCCAATTATTATTTGCTTTTCCAAAGTGACTTTACCCATTGTTAATGGACAACATTCAAATCTGAGTAGAAAAGGGCAAAGGGATTACTGTAAACAGCAGACTAGTTGGGAGCCTTATTGTACTAGCTTCATGCTCTAAAATTATCTTTTTGTGACTCATTTGGGGATTTTGCTAAATAAGTTTAGCAAAATGAAAGCACTTGAGCTGAAATTAGCAGCATACGAAAGCTCTTGAAATCACTTAATTGGTGTATTGAAACGTCAAAATCGGTCACTTTACGGCGAAATTGTTGGGGGGGGGGGAACTTTCCAATGAGAATAGGAAAATAAAGAGGGATGACCGACCCGATTTCTAATTAGAGCCGCGTGCACCTTAGAACCAAATATTTATTACTATCATTATTTTTAATAACGAACTAGACCTATTCTCAACCTTTAAATGGGTCAGAAGTCGGACGTGAGTGCCCAGTAGGCCACTTTTGGAACATACTGTTGCAAATACTGATTTTGTAAATGATAGCAGTCGTACCTGGTTTCGCTCGGGGTTCTGTTTCACAAGTGGCTGTTTCTCAGTTTTCGGTCGGTGTTGCCTGAACGTTGATTGCGACAGGCAATTTTTCTTCCTGCAATATTCCCCCATTTCCTTCCATCCTCTCCTTTCCCTGTCCTCCCTTCTTATCGTCCTACCCGACCCATACCTTCCCTTCCAACCTTTCCTCTCTTTCCCTTCCTACCCTTTGCTACATGTAGCTGAATTTGGGAATGTAGTTGAATTAAATACTGCCCCACCCCCTCCTCCTCCTGCCCCTCTTTTTGCAAGATTTTGAAAAAATTGAATCGGTCTCCATCCCAAACAACCCAACTAAATCTATAACTTATCTTATAGATTCAGTTAATGCGTAATCATATGCTTAATTGTACCATACGGACTATCCAGCCCCCTCCCAATGTGTTTAGTATTTATAGCATTAGAATGCCAAGAGCAGGGTATAACAGACGCACAGCCCAACACACGAGCGTTCCCCATCCATGCTCCTCCCCGACTCCCAGTATATCGCTTTCGTTTGAGCAACTCGTACCGTATGAAAAAAAAAACATGTCCTTGTGCATGACGTCATTTAAGACTAGCCGCTGAAATTACCGTGCAGAGTAAATTGCAGTCGAGGCAATGGCAAAATAATGAACTCGCTCACCCGTTTTTATTGCTGGGGTGGAGGTTTCTTGCGGTACTCGTCTTTTTTTTTATATGAAACTTTACTTTATAATGCAGAAAAGATGTGTGAGACAGTAATATTACTTTCAAGACTTTTTCAAGACTTATTTCAGTCATTAACACTTTTACCCATTTTAAAAGTATAATTATAGATTGTTATTATTAATGTGTTGAAATATCATTTTGCTTTGGATGTGGTTATTCTATCCTAGGGTTTCAGGGTTAACTTATTTATTGTGTGCTCGGCGTATCTTGAGTCCTGTACGTATTTTACGAGCGGCTACGTCTTCCTGGAGGGGTTAGCTTTAATCGATGGCCGCCATTGTTTTTGTAACCATCTTGGATATCAACAAGGCACTCTGCTGCCAAAAAAGGTAGAATCTATTATCGGTGTCGTTCTGCGGCGAACTCAAGATAGGCCGCGTACACTTTAATTATGTAAATATTATAGCATTAGATCGTAATTTGGTATAAGTCTAGATAATGTAATCATATAGTAATCATACGGAATCATGAAAATCAATATTGATTTTCTACTTCCTTGGTTGTAGCTCATACACGTTCAATTTAACTAAACATCGAGCATTACGATCTTCCAGGCAATAACAAAAATTAATATTATCTTTTTTTTTTTTTTACAGTGGTAAGGCTTTTCTGTAAAACACGTGATTCCTACCATGACATTTTTCGATTTAATACTGAATAAGAAATCGTGGAATTAATTAAAGCTTCGAAATTTATTTTTTGTGTGTCTAGTATTCAGCAGGTAATTTAACAATTCTTCAACATAGGAAACATTTTCGGCGACCTGTTGCCAATTTTATACCTACACTCTGAAAGGTATTAAAACGTATGTTAATTACCTAACCACAAAAAACTAAAATAAAAAATAAAACAAGCCGAAGATTAATTGCAATGACCAGTTGTTACTGCGCGATTTTAATCAAGAAGGATAATTAAGTGGCCGAGGAGTGACAGCGCTTTACCTGAAGAAATTGATCTGATTGTTGACTGGGAAGGGGTCCCTAGGAAAGTCCCTGTAAATCATCGTCAACTATGAGGCCCCTTTAGCAGCTGTGGGATACATAAATTCATAAATAAATTCATAAAATTCATTCGTCGTGCAAAACAATCAGGGCAGGGCAGGGCCGATAAGTACCGGTGCACACGTGCGGTACCGCATTTGCGGTCGACGCTGCGGTACCGCATTTGCGGTTTGGTTTACGTGCCATCTGTTGGGTACTGCCCACGTACCTGCGTCGACGTTGCGTTACCGCCCGCCGCTTGTGCGGTCGTTTTGCACCGCAATCCCCCCCCCCCCGTCAATGCAGCGGTACCGCAGCGTTAAAAAAAACGCAATTGCGTCTCTGAGTACTTTGGGTGACTTGCGCGGTGCACACATCCGTCGTTTACCGCAAAAGCGTTACCGAAAATGGCGTCCAATTTCGAAGAAATAGACATGGAATTGTTTATTGGGGGAGTAAAGAACTATCCTGAAATATGAAATGTTGCTGCAGAAATGATCAAAGACTCATTGCGCAGTAATTAAAGACTTATACGAATTTTGTAGTTAATCTGCAAAGGATGTATAACATTTCCCCTGGTCTTAAATTAGTACATCAATGTACCAAAATTCGTCGCATTGGCTTGAAAATACATTTTTTGTTCACGAGGTAGGCGAAAAAAGCAATATCCTCTCATTGGTTTCAAACTATAATTTTTTTTACACGAGGTTAAGGAACCGAACGTGCACACACGTCACCGCAGCAGCACCGCAGCGTCAACGCGCGTTAATAAAACGCACGTGTGCATTGATTGGCTGTGTCACCGCAGCGGCGCCGCAGCATCCACGCGCGTCCAAAAAACGCACTTGTGCACCAGCGCTAAAAGTTCACTTGCGCACGCCCATAATTTTTAAAAGAATGGTGAAACGACTAAAGATGGGGGTTCAAGTAGATACAATTGCTAAAAAGACCCTCCAACTAATCTAAGGAGTAATGGGCAAACGATAGTAAGTGGCTACTTAATTTGACAATTTTGCCTTAAAAGATGCAACGCTGGTGGCTGTCACCACATGATTCGGCAACGAGTTCCACAGGCCTTCACAACCCTAAACGAAAAAAACTGGCGCCGACATGTCGTGGAGTAATAGCCCATTCACACCGCGACGATATGAACGACCACTAAGTTACAACCGACAGCCGCTATGACAACCAGCCCCTCAAACAGGCATACGCAGTCATACGTAGCAACTTAACTTTTCATTTTTGGCGTTGCTGACTGACGTCACCCACCGACAGACCAATGGGTGACAAGCCGCTACGAACACGATCGGCGAATGCAAGATGGTGGCGGAGAACACTTCAAAGGTTCGATTAATGCTCGTTGCTTACACGAACATCGCTGCAACGAGATAATTATAGAGAACAGCTAAAAAATTGTGCTGTATTCAATGGCGGTATGATTTATTAAATATAACGGAGAATCACAGTATGATGGGCGGTTTAGGCACGTCGTCACCACGTAGCCCAGTTTTGAAAAGTAAGCGTCCTAGCTCTACTCATTCTGCAGCGTTGATTGGTCCGTTGTTGGTTGTTCGTTGGTCGGTCGGGCTGGTGTAAACAGGGTCTATTTTTAGTGCTATTGGTCGCCGCCGTTCCTTGCTTTTGTCGTTTGTTTGTCGTGGCGGTATAAACCAGCTATAACTCCTCTCCATCAGTTTTAACGAGTGCCCTGTAGTCACACTATCCTTTCAAAGCTCAAAAAAATACCCATAATTAAAATCCACCATGTTATGTAGCATCAGAAAGGCCAGTGTTAAATCAAGTTTGAGGTGTCAGCCCCCAACAATCGCAGACGTTCCTTATATGAGCAATGCGATAAACCTCGCAGCTTCTTGGTACATGATCGCTGGACCGACTCAATCAGATTATGCCCTTTTTCAAGATTTGGCGACCAGACCTGGGAGGCGTATTCTAGGATGGGTCTAACAAAAACAGCAGAATGCCCAGAAAAGCGTCTTGCGATCCCCACAGAGAAGCATCGGCGGACAATGGCAGATCTGTGTCGGGCTGATTTGACAATTTGAGCACACTGTGTAGACCACTTTAAGCTGCTACAAAACCACAAACCAAGATCTTTACGTGCCAACTCATGATTTCGTTTCCGACCTGCAATTTCATATACTTTCAATTTATATGAAGATCCCACATGGAACACCTTAAATTTACCGCCTGCAAGCGCTAGTTGCCAAACATTCGACCAGCATTATAGTAAATGCAGGGAATTGCGCACTTTCTCATGGTCGACCTGGTCAATAATGTGACGATACACCTTGATGTTGTCCGCAGACTTTGGCATACATGGTGCCATTTCCATTAGAATGCAGTTCCGAGACGTAGAGAGAGAAGAGTAGCGGGCCCAAAACTGAACTCTGCGGCAGCCCGCTAGTGACCTCTCTTGGTGGTGCTTCATAATAATAATAATAAATATATATATATATATATATAATAATAATGTTTACTCTCATCAAAAGTGGGAGTGGGATTACGGAAGGGCAGGCCACTGATACCGTTCCCAGCGTTAAAAGGAAAGGAGAGAAGAAGTGAATTCGTATTATGGAAGAGTGATTAAAAGGAGTATGTCAATAAGTCCTTTTAAGAAATTTAGTGAGATCACAGCTCAGTAGCTTCTTCATAAAGATTGAGATTGACGCGGCAGAGACCATCTCTTCGGGTAGTGAGTTCCAAATTGGAACTACGCGCATGGCAAAGAATGATTTCCGACAGCCCAGATGTGTGAGCTTGACACGCAGCTTCAGGGAATGGCCTCTGGTGGATGAAGAGGGAGCTTGATCGAAAAAGAGTAGATCGATCGGCAGTAATCCATGCAAAATCTTAAAAGTCATTATTAGGTCTGCCCTAATCCTACGCAACTCTAATGGTTCCAGTCCGGCCTTACGAAGGCGAGAATTGGCCGGAAGAGTCTTGAAGCCAGGCAGGCTTCTGGTGAAGGTTCGCTGTACATCCTCAAGGCGATCAATATCACCCAGTAGGTGGGGAGACCAAACTGGGCTTGCGTATTCCAAAAGGGGTCTTACAAAGACTTTGAAGGCCCACACCTGTATATCAGTGCTAGTGGTCTCAAAGCATTTCCTAATCATTGATAGTCTGCGATAAGCTGTAGCTGCAATCTTCGTGCAGTGTGTAGAAAACGATAGGTCCTTAGAGAACCAAATCCCTAGGTCGCGACCACAGTCAACAACTTGTAAATTGGTTCCACCTAGGTCATAGGACAATGAAGGATTGGAGGTACCCACGTGGAAAACATAGCATTTAGATTGCGAAAGGGGCAACTGCCATTTAAGCGACCATTGGTATACGATGTCAATATCAGTATGAAGCTGATAGCCGTCACTAAAACAGGCGATAGTTCATCCCGTTTTGACGTCATCAGCGAATTTGGAACGTGTCGCCCCAGGTGACTCCAAAGGAAAAGAAATATCATTTAAAAATACGACGAAGAGTAGGGGGCCCAGGACGGATCCTTGAGGTACCCCACTTACCACACTGTAGCGCTCTGACTGAATCGACTCAATAACGACCTTTTGTGTACGGTTCGAGATAAATGCCTGGATCCAGTAAAGTAGATCTCCAGAAATTTGGAGAGCAAGTAATTTAACGAGCAGTTTGGAGTGGACGACTGAATCAAAGGCTTTTTTGAAGTAGTAAAAAATAAAATCAGATGGGATGCCGATGTCAAGAGCACTCGTCAGCTAGTCCAGATATAAAAGAAGTTGCATGGTAGAGGATCGTCCGGGTAGAAAGCCAAATTGTTCATTGTCCAGTAAAGAGTGTTTGGAGAAAAACGATAGCATTTGGGTTCGAATGATCGCTTCCATGATTTTACATGGTACGGCAGTAAGAGCTATAGGACGATAGTTATGGGGATCTGAATGGTTACCCGTCTTAAATATCGGAACCACAATCGCCGTACTCCAGCTTACTGGTATTTTGCCCAGACGGAAAGAGATCGAAAAGGAAAAGTAGAGCCTCACCGATTTCTAGATAAATTTGTTTATAAAAAAACGACGAACGGCCATCTGGACCGACAGCATGACTGGGTTTGAGTGATGACATTGCTTCAAGTATTAGTTGTCGGGAAAAAATAATAGAGCTGAGAAATGGTTTGGATGATGCAGAAGAATTGTGCTCAGTATCGTTTGGTGGTAATATTAGATTATCATCAGTGACTCCATTAGATACAAACATGGTGTTCAATAAGTTTGCCTTGGCTATGTTTGTTGTAGCATAAATGCCATTAAATAAGAGTGGCGGTATGCTTTTCACAATGTTGGTTTTTTCTTGTAGTAGCGAAAAAGTGCCGAGATATTCCCGTCCTGTACCACCTTAGATGCGCTGTTGTTGTGCCAGGTTTGAATGCTGGTCAAGTATTGTCATAGACTTAACCACACGCACCACCTTGGTTCTACCCTCGAGAAAATCGCCAATCCACCTCAAGAGGATGACTCCAATACCCAAATTTGAGAGCTTTAAACAAAGTTTACCAAGGAACACCGAGTCGAATGCCTTAGCATAATCTGTGAGAATGATGCCGGTGGAGATCCCTGCATCACAATGCATCGACCAATCATCGAGACTGACCAGCAACTGAAGTGTAGTCGATCTACCAGCCCGAAACCCAAATTGGTCATTATCCAAGAGATCCTCACTCACTTCTGAGGTACGGTAAGATATAAGCTTGTTGCGCACAATCCTCTCCAATATCTTGCAAGGAACACATGTCAATGAAACTGGTCTATAATTTCCTGGTTGGGCTCCATTCGCCTTCCATATATTCTGGACTTTAAACAGCCCCCTGTGGTGAGGGAGGGTTTCCCGTTTCGAACACCGGGTTTTTCTCCTCCCCATACTACA
Source organism: Lithobius niger (assembly GCA_023313725.1). Lineage (NCBI taxonomy): Eukaryota > Metazoa > Arthropoda > Chilopoda > Lithobiomorpha > Lithobiidae > Lithobius > Lithobius niger. Next base: position 14,273 of record JAHWFP010237828.1, read on the forward strand.
CCTCTTTTTTTTTAACTGTCTAAAAAGGTTCAAAATTGAGCTGGTTCATCTACACGAGC
>JAHWFP010237829.1:0-31705 GCA_023313725.1 Lithobius niger
GGGGATACTTTGCACAAGTGTAAAGGTTTACTAAAATAGTAAAATAATAGGTTTACTAAAAGTTTACGGCTGGGGACAAAGAATTTAAGCTTAAGGCTAAAGCAGATGCAAACATTTACATGCCGATTAGTGTGACATGTAAAGATCTTAGATATTTCCCAACAGAATTATCTTTTTCCGTCAGGAGATAACCTAAGCAGTTGAAAAGGATTCAACTGATTCACTTGTAGGGTAGCTTACATCCTTGGTTTCTGAAGATTTTCGTTTTTCTCTTTAGAAGAAATTTTTGGCTTGAATACTTTACCTTTAAGCGGTTTTCTTGCAGCATTTAGTGGCGGCCCCCCCCCGGTGAAGTACAATTTGTATGAGGTTGTGGTGCAAAATTAGCTACGTCATTAGGCTCCAATTATTATTATTATTTTATGAACGTAATTATTCTGTATGCGTCAGCATCTGACTAGTGAATAATTCTGCTTTTGGGAAAAAATTTGGTAATATATCAGATGCTGGGCAAAAAATATAGTTAGCGAGCAGTGGATAGAGGCTAAACTAAATGTAATTTATGACCAGTTTGAAGAGTTTTACTCTTGTGGGATAGATAGTGGTCTAGTGTCGGGCTTTAAAGAAGTATGTTTTTGATTAAAGTTCTCGTAAGAATTTCACAATTTATGTAAAATTGAAATTTATCGGATTTACCTGGTATTGCGTGGAGTGTAGCTAGACCTTTGAACGCACATCGCTCCCCCCCCCCCCCCCTTTTTCCCTCTCTGTAGACAGACCTCCGATGATGCGCATGAATTTTTATCTAGGAATAATTAGCAATTATAATCGAGAGCCAGAAAGCAGACCAGTTTATTTCGAATCAAGATAGTACATAATGGAAATGTTTTTATTGTGTGGACCTGGTAAAGTAAAAAAAAAAAAACAGGCAGGCGATAAGGGCGCCCGCACATTGGGCTACGCCCCCTCCCCGCCCCCCGCAGTTTTTTTTTTAAATGCCTTGTCGATAGATAAAATTATGAAGAAAAACCGTTCAAACGTAGGGGGGAAACATTTTTTATTCAAAAGATTGCGATACTGATTCCAGGGTATGAACCTTAGTGAATCGGATATTACTTTATTTTTAAGACGCGTATTTTTTTAGACTTGAATTCTGGTGGTGGGAAAATAGTGCTGTTCTTTGTTTACATCTCCCACTGAAAACGCTGCGTTTTGCACTTTTTTTTTTTTTAGCTTAGTGCTTGTTGTCCTTTTCCCCTGATGGTGTCTGCCCCTCCCACCCCCACCCCTTCCCCCCATCCTTTTTGAAAGTTTACGGGTGCCTATATCAGGCAACACGAAAAATTGACGGAGAAAAGTGTGAAAATCTACAAATTTCAGCTGACATGTCCACTTGCCCAGGAATATTTCGTTACAGTTTTTAATAATTTTGTAATTTTTCATCCACGTGTAGCATTCTGGTCAACTTCTGTCAAAAAAATAATAAGTATGTCATCGTAATATAGTTGAAGTTTGGGGGAATTGGATAAATCTTGGACTGGGAAACCTGAAAAAGTAGGGGAAATTCTAGGCACACGCTTCTTATGACACTTAAAGGGAAGTGATAGGGAATTGCTATTCCAATAAAATGGAAAGATATACTGCTTATCTGCTTGTTACTTTTCAACGATAAAAAATGGAAGGCCAGTCGAGTGCACAAAATACACAATTTGGGACTTTTCGAAGCAATCCTTGAATCGTTATCAAACAATTTACAATAACAACTACATCACATTTAAGAAGTGGATTAACCAGCGTTACGCTCGTTCTTGTTATGTGCATAATGTACATTATAATACCTTAAGCAAGCGAGGACTAATGGTGACAGCAAGCTCTGATTGGATCTTGTTTGTGTTCCTACGTTATCGGCTTCGGCCAATCAAAACGGACGATATACCGGCGATCGTCTAACAGCTTTTGCCTGACAAAGGAACGTAAGCGCCATCTCGTATCATAATTGGAAACCACGAGGGAGAAGTGCAAGGTCAACTGTGATTGAATAGCTGCATCTCACAGTGCAGCGAGAATCGGAAAACTACGAGAAGTGTAAAATGGCTGACAACGTGATTTCATTTTCGACCCATCCTTCCTCCCACACGAAGTTAAGGATACTGTCCACTATGAGGGGCGGGGGGGGAGGGGGACTTGGCACACCTCTTACCAAGCACATGTCGTCTTTAGATGGGTTACCGGCTAATTATACTGAAAATAAAAATTTGACTCGAGCTTCAGCTCAATTCAAGCCATATGCTCATCGCCGACTGAGCTATCATCCCGTGAATGAAATTCGAGTCTTTAATGTAGTACAAAAGCTCGGTAAGTGCAGCACTGTACTCCGTCACATTTTGGAAAAAAACTGTCTCTTGTTCTTTTTACTCTATTGATAAAACGAAAGTTATCTTAAAATAATCTTCTTCACGCGTTTTGTTAATTTTTTTGTTACGCATGAAATAAAAGTAAGGATAATCTGCAACCTGCTTGTAATGAGCGTGACGTCACAGTGTTCCGTCTTGAAGTCAGAACTGCAATGCTGAATGCGTCTTGCAGGTCTCCCTCTTCTCCTTCCTACCTCACACGGGGATTGCTATATCGGAGCGAGAGAGAGCGTATGCCAAATTTAGGGTTTGCCTCCTTGGATTATTGGTTGTGTCCCGGGCTAGGCTGGCTTTGCATAGCATTGCCAAGAAAGGAGCGCCTGCTCTTCTGCTTTTAAAAATACTGACGGACCAACCAAGAGCACCTTAAAACGCCCCCTCTCTCTTCTTCGTGCAATCGAAAAACTAGGGGAATAATAAAAAAATGGATGCTTTGTGTTTAGCGGGCGTTGTTGAACTCGTGTGAGGGATGAGTGTTCTTGTATTTTGCTGACGGTTGAGTCCATTCTAGTGTTTTCGAGTAAGGTGCGAAACTCGCCCTTTGCTGTATGGTTCGGGATGTTTGGTTGCTCTAGTGTCTCTAATGAGTCTTGTTCTTGTGGAGGGTAGGACTTGGAGGGGGGGGGGGGGGCGGGAGGACCTCATCGGGAATGTACTGCAGGGGCCTTACATCGGTAAACAGTGCTGTAGCAGTCTTCGAAAGTGTATAGGGGCAAGAAATGTGTGTGCCTCTCACTCGGGACGAGGGTCTGGAGGAGCTCCGTGAGCTCGTCCGGTGGGATCTGGGACAGAGCCCCTGAAGCCAACGCATTTTAAAAAATAGGCGTGAATTTGAAACGTTTTCCCGTTATTAAGAGATTATTATATTTGATGGTTGTAATGTCGACACTTAAGGTGAAATGGTGTGTGTAAACAAAACGGAAGTTCCTGAAAATATTATTTTAATTGGGAAAAAATAAGTATAATTACTTCAAACGAGGGCCTCACGTAGTGTGTGGGTTCCCAGGCAACCTAGTCCAACCCTACTCTCGTAGAATTTAATTTTGTTTTGGTTTAGTTTTTATGTGTACATTTATGTACCGATTTCTAAGCATTAAGCCATTTGATATCTGGTATGGATTATACTTTGACATTGTTTACAAATTTAACTTCCAAACATAATACATCATAATTTTCTCTTTGTACTCCACATAACTCCATCATGCAATTAATCGATCCCTTGCCTTATGTCCATTTTAAAATAGGGTGGTGATACTAGGATTATATTATGTGCATCCCACACTGAATTGGTTTTGCAGCCTTCTTAACATAATCTTTGATACCTCGCTCTTCCTTACATGCTGAAGGCCATTTGCAGCAAGGCTGACTGGATAAAAATTCCGTGCTCCTTTTCCACCCAGCTGTTCTACCATTATGCCTTGGCTGAAATGCCTGACACCATCGTCTCATTGGGCTCTGTGTTCAACAAGGAAGGAATCAAGTTAGGGTGGCTCATAGGCTGGGACATTCGCTTGTATAACTCATTGGGTGTGTTCGTAGGGGGCAGTAACTCCATGTCAATGGTTTTGAGTCAATTACCGATACAGCAAGTCAAGAGCATTTCTATTTCAACTCCATTGAGGTGCAATGCCATTGCATATCAATTCCAATTCATGAGCCAATATCAATTCCAACCAAATCGTTGCTGAATTTCAGTTCAATTCCATATTCATTATTTGCTATTCAAATCAATTCCTATCAGTTACGTTTCATTTTTCTTTCTGACAAATCAATTCAAATCCATCGACTTTGTTTTGATCTAATATTAGTTCCAGTCAATTCCCGGCTGACTCAGGAAATATTTTGACCATGTCTTTTCAACTACAGCCAATTGAACCTAAGTCCAGCACAATTTTGGACAAATGGGGTATAGCTGAAAATTTGGTCGATTTTGATAAATTTGGATGTAATTGGGAGTAATTGATTTGGATTTTTGTGAATGTAATTGCACCTACAATTCAGGCTGACTTAAATTAGGTCAAAACAAGGCATTTTAAGTCAAATCAATATCTGATTAATTCTAGGCAATGCCATTCCAACGACTGACTTGACAAGCCAAGTCCAAATTAAGTCAAGCAGAATTGAAGATTAATAAAATAAATTCCGTCATTTTCATTGCCTGGAATTGCCCAATGCTGAATCAATTCCACCAAGCCTACAAAAGTGGAATTGAGTCAATTAATTCCAAAATCCAGAAATTCTTGAGTCCATCACAGGTAGGGGCCATTCTGTGTTGTTGATGCAGTTGGGTGTAGATGGCCAGTTTCTGTGTAGTGAGGTCGGTTCTCTGTGTTGGAGTTGGTTAGGTAGTTAATCGTAATAGAATGTTTGGTGCAGATGCACGCAGGTCAGGAAAGGACCCTGGAAGGTCACTGATAGCCTGCCTGAAAGTCGTAAGGTAAAACAATGAAATGAATGAAACAGTCATAGTGAAAGTTAAAAACTGAAGTGAGAAGTACAACTAAAAGTATTTACAATTTTAAAAATATGTATAATAATAATAATAAAAAAAAAACTTGGCAGGACAGTTTAACCCAAAGCTAAGTGGTTAAAATGCGGTTTTAAGAATTAACGAACAACACAGAATGGTCGCTCACCACAAATAACCACCTCAACACACAGCAACGAGCCCATCACACAGAACCGACCTCACTACGAAACAGGTAGTAGCCATCGTATAAAGTAACTTTTGGCGAAGAAAGTATCTCCCCAAATCAAAACTTGTTACGGATTCTTGCCAAGCTTTTCGGCTATCTCAAGTTGTGGTATCAAACGTCGAGCTCTTTCGCCAAGTTAATCCGCTGATTAAGACTTCCAATATTAAACGAAATACTTCAAAGTTGTTTACTGCTCTATTTTCAGTTTTAACTTTTGAAGTCTTAGTTGTTGGGACTAACTTGGCGAAAGAGCTTGTTGTTTGATATCACGACTTGAGATGGCCGAAAAGCTTGACGTGAATCCTCATCAAGTTTTGTTTGGGGGAAATATCACATATTTTTGGTCCAAATTGATAAAATACATTTTCTTCCATTTTTCCTTAGCACTTGCGAGGGGAAAAGCTGATAACCCATTTTCATGTTACTTTTTTCTTTTTTGGCTTTAATAAGTTTCCATTAGTAGATTTACGTGTGTCAAGAATTCCCCCGAACTTTAGCAGTGGGAAAAGCAACAATTCTTCATTTGTGCTATTGTTGTCGTGCTGCGCACTCATGTGTTCGTGTTTCGCTGTTTTAAGCAAATTACGTTTGTTGTTGTATTATTGATGCAAAATGTAACGTTGCCCTTAGTAAGATTGATTGGTAACTTTGAGTTTCCCCTAACTGCGGAACCAGCAAAAGATACGCTTCGTGGTTAACCTATGTATTCAAAATATCAGCTTTATTAACTGCATGGAAGAAATTATTTTTGTGAAATTAGCTAGTGGGTAGTGATTGGGTAAATATCAACGTTATTCGGACTTTCCAACAAGAAAATGTAGCTGTGTCACTAATAGTGATTTTTATGTTGTCAGCCGACCAGGCACCCGATCAAACAAAGTTTCTCCTTTTCTGCCGTATTATTTACTCTCAGATACCTAAAAACAGCCAAACTGTCTTAGCTGTAAAAGACGGCCGTTAATGTTATCGTTGAATCTTGGTTTGCGACACACTAGCATGTGTGTCTTAAACTTTTAACAGTAGTAAGTGCTCCTTAGGCTTTCCATCCCTTGAGCTGGAAAGCCATGCTACGAATCTTGCAAGTGCATAAGCCTAAGGAGTGCATAACGACTACTGCTTTAAGTTCTCGACAGTCCTGCAGTAGAGTTCTAATGAGGTTGTCTTGCAAAATTTGATTAGTCATGTGGCTTTATATGGCTCTGTCTGTTCATCTCTTTTCGGGTAAGGGCAAGTACTCTGTTATACGTGAGCTGATTCAGGAATAATGTTATTATGGGGGGGGGGGGGGGAACCGGAAAAACGGTGTAGTAATTGGAGCCGTACACTTAGCTGTTCAGCTAAGACTAGCTAGCTAAATTAATATGTTAACAGCAAGGTGGCCTGATGGTTAACCTGACTATCTACTGTGGAAGAGGTTCCTTGTTCAAGCGGGACCTCAACCTCCCCCGGCATTTTCAGGAAGAGAAGGACCCCTGTGATGCCTCTTGCACATGTAAAAGATCCTAGTAATTTCTGATTGCTGTTACTTACCAAAATTGTTCTTCTCTTCTTTTGGTGCCATCCGTTCTGGGAACGCGTCAGATCTCTGAAGATAACTTAACACGGGTGCATTTTGAATTTTAGAATTACAGGTTTAAAAAAACAGAACCTCGGGAGCCTGTCAAATCCAGATACATCACTTGGTCTTCTCTACCTCGTAGAATTGTTGTCCACTTTCTGTCATTCCTTCATTTATGATTGATTAATAAGTTTTGGTTGCGAAAATAAGTGACTTAATCTTAATTCAAAGGATTTGTTCATCTCCTTTAAAACTTTGCATGGCTACTTTGCCTGTGTGGATTCAAGGGCAACAGCAGTATTTTAGCTAATCGTCGCGTGCTGTACCTTCGACAGTTTTCAACGAAAAGGATTGCTTCAGTTACTTTAATGCCTGAAAGGGGGTCACGTCATCTACTGACGCCCCTTCCCTCCCTTTGCTGCCGCATACGAGCACTACATCCCAGCCTTTGGACTCATGCCTCCCTTCAACTGGCCCTCCTCCACCTGCCCGCAATCGACGCTTCTTGGCAAGCCTGTTCTTCTCCGCCTATTCAAGCTTGTTACCTGGGGGCGCTTTCCTCCACGTGCCAGAGAGGGAAGTCCTTTCGCTGAACCGAATTCTCTTCTGCCTTGCACTGTTCTCCCAGACTGGGCCCTTTGTCAAAGCAGTGCCCTTTGCCTGGCATCCTCTCTTTGCAGCCTGTGCCCTTCAGTGTTACCAGAGCTTTACATGTTATTGTAAAGAATAATGAAAGAAGGGATTTATCAATGAACAAAGTTAAATCAGTGAGTTTTGCTGACGCTGAAAATATTCAAGAAGATTACAACATTTCCGTCAACTGTGATAATAGAGATAAAGACTTCAATTTACATCTTCCTATGGGAATTATTGCGCCACTTGTTTTTGACAACGTCCAAAATGAATTATGTCTCCGTCCTCCTGAAGTTTCTTCACGTTCTTCAAACAATCAAGAATTAAAGAACAGACATTTCCTTTGCCGATTGTGCCGAGGAAGCTCCTGCCCTGCCTTAGTCTGCTCTTGTCGTCCATTCTTTTCTCGACGTTGGGTCTTCTCCGTGGGAAAGGTAAACCTCTTGATTTTGATGGACCCATTAGACCTCCGGCTAAGGGATCCAAGACTTATTTTTCCAACGTTAGAAGCTAAGCCACCCGTCCCGCTCAGTTTGCACCCTTTGATGATGCAAACTTCGTTCCCTATTCGGCGCTCTTTTGAATTCGACACAACTTTCAACAACCTGAAGTTTCTTCACATCTCCTACCATAACTAAGGGACCCTCGAAAACATTCAGTCGCTTCTCACACCGATCTGCTGTACACAGCGGCTTCAGCCTGTTTAGAAGCCACCATGGATCCCTCTTTACACCAGATACGATGTCATCAAGAAGCTTGAGGATGCCTCCATACTTCTGAAGAAAGGTGTTGTGTGCTCTACTGAAACACTCTGTTGGCAAACCTGAAAAGTGGTCAACTAGATGTTAACTGTCAGGAACCTGTTCTTGCCTCGGCTACTGGACTTCACCAAACTAAATCCAGTAACTCCGGACCATTCCTTTTCACGAGGCCTCCACCCTCTTCAAAGATGAAGTTTTGAAGATCGCCCCTTCATTGAGTGCAGAGTTCAAGCAGGCTTCAGCACCTGAAGTTCGGCAACAAAAGAAGAATCAGCCTCAGCAGCAATTGGAAATTGGAAATTTCAATGATGGGGCATTGGAAGAGGATCCCAGCACCAAGGCGATAGGACCCCCTGCACGAAACAATTCTCGTAACAGCAAATCTGTACGAAGAATAGACCGTTATTGGTGAACTCAGAAGTTATCGGTCTTAGGGTGTGGCCGCCTGCAACAACACATGGAAGCTTAGAGCGAGATTACGGACGACACGTGGCTCTTGCCCGTAATCTCACAGGCGACCAACCCACGTTCCGCCATCACCCGAAACTTATGTCTCCACCATGGAACTTTGCCAGCCTGTCGATGCCAGCTCTCCTAGAGGTAGAAGCCCTCGTCCAGAAGAATTACAGTAAAGATTTGTCGCTGATCGCAGCCCAGTTTTTATAGTCCATATTTATGGACAGCAGGGAATCGTTTTATCTTCAATTTGTAGTACCTAAACAGATTCATAAGCAACGCAGTTCAAGATGGAGACCTTGAATTCCACTCGCAACTTAGTCCAGCCCGGGAAATACATGCTATCTCCATGTCCAGCTCCACCCAGTCGATTAACATCTTTTCCATTTTTACCATTTCAAGGCACTTCAACGGCTACGAGGAATTTTACATCGACCACCATGCCCATTCTTGCAACTTCATTCTGGATCATCAGGACTTACAGCTTTTTAGACGATTGGCTTCTCCGTAACAAAGACTTCAATAAGATCCAGCAACGGAGTGGACCTTAAAGACTTCAGTGTGCAAGTGGATCTTCTCCCTTTGGGGAAATCCAATGATCGACTTATTCGCTTATGGCTCCCGGACTACACTAGTCCCTAACCGGGGCCTCAAGCCTGGATGACAGATGATCCAACAGTGTCATGGACTCACATGTTCGCCTACGACTTCCCACCTTACATTCTTCTAGCACTGATTCTGGAGAAGATCACAAAGATGGAAAGGACGTTCATCCTCATCGCCCAGGATTAACCTCCCAATTCTTGGTTCGTGGATTACATAAGATGACTACCCATGGAAGAAGATCTGATCACTCAGGAGAAAGGGGTTGTCCACAAAGTGCTACCATGCAGTCCTACAACTTCACGCCTGGCTATTATCTCCAGGCAGATGGCCTCTCGGAGCAAGTTGCCAGTCGCATTGTCTGCTGCCTCCGACAGTCGGCATGCAAGCTCTACGAAGGTAATCGTAAGTGGTTGTGGTGGCATCGCTGGTGAAATGGAAACAAGACTGTTTCCCCGATTCCAACTATAGCTCAGCACACTGACTTCTGAACCACCATTTTTTTCTGGGATGAACATGTCCGCCATCAAGGTTTTTCATTCAGCCACAAATTCTGTTTTCAAGGTGACAGGACACATCTCTGTTGTCGAAGACTTCAGGATTACCAGCCTCATCAAAGCCTTCGGCATGAGAAGACCATTCACGAGGAAGCTATTTCCATAGTGGGTTCTACCTTTTGTGCTGTTAATCCTCGAGGAACCCTACAAGCCAACACGACAACCTTTTTTCAGACTCCATACCTGAAAGACCGTCTTCCTGCTCGCCTTGGCATCTGGGAAATATTGCAGTGAGCTTCAAGCTCTCAACGTTAATGAGTCTTATCTGCGCTTCAGCCTAAACTACAGCTCAGTGAGATTATACCTAGAGCCTTTTCAGAGTGAAAACCCAGGCATCCACAGAAGCACCAAAGTTCTTCACGATTCTAGTGCTGCGTACCCTTACAAGGGATGAAGAGACAGGCTGCAGTGCTCTAGTAGAGCACTGCTATTCTACCTCAATGCTATCTAAGATCTGAAGTGGAGAAAAGGCCGAAGGGACTTATTCCTTCCCTACAGATCTGGTAGAGGACGAGCTACACTAGCTATGGATCTTGTCTGTCATGGATTTGCCTACGAGAGCACTTATTCCGAAGGGACTTATTCCTTCCCTACAGATCTGGTAGAGGACGAGCTACACTAGCTTCTTGGATCTTGTCTGTCATGGATTTGCCTACGAGAGCACCTGCTCTGACAACATCCTTGATTAAGACTTGGATCTTGTAAAGGCAGCCACCTCGCTTTCCGCAGAATGTGAGACGCTCCATATGGCAAACACCTCATTGTCGTCTGAGGCTGCTCTCCGTCGTTCAGCGAACACTGCACTCACCTCGGAGGTGATGCACTTCACCAACAGATCGTCCAGCAGAAGGCCAGACTGATTTTAATCAACTCCAGAATTTGCCTACTTTCACTGCTACCAGCAAATCCGCCTTCAGCACCGCTCTCTCTCAAAAACTCGCCGAGCTCCGTACAGTTGTTCGCCTCCTGTAACCTACGGTGGTCGTTTGGTTCCACGCCGCCCTTGAGATCTTCGCAATGCAGTAAAGCCGACAACCCCATATTCTCCACAAGCTACGACATCCCGCGAATCACCCCTATCCTTCGGAATTGCCATACAGTCATCTAAGCCTTCCCCTTCTAAAAGCAAAGCTTTTGCATTCTGGTACAACATCGATGGTAGCAGATTCCCCAGCCATCATCGAGCTTCTCATGTCATTTTGGGCCTCGGCATCCGCCCACCCTTCGTTTAAGAGCATAGATATTCGGTTTGGGAATTTGATGACACTGCACGATTTGTGCCCATCTTCCCAGGGATTTGCATTACTCCGACCATGCCACTCATCAGTTACCCTGTGCTCCATGTCAGGCACAGGTTAAAGGTGTTGCCTTAGACTTTTGCGTGCTTCCATCATTTCCTTCTCTCATTCACAGTTGCCTATACGACTCTTAACTACGCTTCCTTACTCCGTTCGTTCCTGTGAAACATACACCTGCCCCACATAAAGTTCTCTCTCCTGGTCTCCGCTGACTTCATTACTCGTCTTTCCCGGAGGTAACTCCCGTTTTATCTCACCATGAACTCAAGTTCTACGCACCAGTCAGGGATTGCATTCTTCAACCCACTCCGCTTCACTTGTTAATTGGCTTCAATTTACCTCTACTCTCCCATCCGTATACGGTTCCAGACATCTTCCCACCTGCCTTGTTCCGCCCTTCGTTTCTCCTGATCCTGCTTCACGTGGCATGCTCTCTTCAGAATTTCTTCCATCCTTCCTGGCCTCGGATCCGAAGCTCCAGTTTCTCATAACTTTTTGTATTAACCTCACTAATTCTCAACATTACTTACGTTATCTCAAGCCGTCTCGTATTCTCAAAAAGAAAAAGAAAAGCTTCTTGTGCCCGGCATGCTTCTCCGCACACAATGTCTAAACCGGCAGAGGTTCGCTTCTTATTCAGCCTATCATGCATTCGTGTGGCGCATCTTGCCTTGCGACCTTTGGCTACCCCCGTCGTCATCCGTTCTACTATCCTGGCATTCCCCGCTCCAACTTGAAATCAGTCGTCCACAGCAGCCATTCAAGACACACGCCCGCATTCTTCAAATGTCAAGTCAAGCCATTCTCCCTGTCCTGCCGGTCGTCCACCTGATCTTCTAGTAACCTCATCACATCAAGACCCCTTGATTGTGAAATCAGCTCGTCTGTTTCTTGATGTGGCTGTTCGTCTTTCGCCCGTCTGAACGAGTAAGCCTTCCCATTGGTCTCTGAACCTGTCCATTTTCTTTCTTTGATTTTCTTTTTATCAAATGGTCATTGTGTCTTTCGATAACAGCAAACTTTGGATAATTTCCCTTTCAATTTTGATTCAAGCGAGAAAAAAAATGCGAACTCGAAGACAGACGATAAAAGACACCTTCATATATGCTGAGTTGTCCTATGAACCCACCTAAAGCTTTGTTCACTCTAACTTTACCCCCATTTTCTCTTCGCTTCAGGTTCTTGGAGTCCGTTGATTCTGGGACATTCAGCTCGTAGCTAGGGCACTTGTTACTGGTTCCATCCCATTGGTGACAAGGTCTACTGCAATGCTATATATTGCAGGTAGTAATGAATATTTTCGTCGGCATATAGAAACATCAAAATACCAGAGGCACCTGGTCAACTTTGGTTTCTATTGCCTAACCGAAAATATACATTGCCCGTGCCCACCCTGCCTCCCCTCTTGAGCTGCCATAGTAACAATTGAGAGGATCGAAAGATCGAGCACGTCCGTGGGATGGCTTTCTTATAGCAGGAGTGAACCATGCATGCGCTCACAATAAGCTACGAAGCTGGCAGGGAAGCCAACAATTTCATCTCTAGGGGGAGATTGCTAAGAAGGAATGCTATAAATTGCAGGTGACATATATTTCCGGTTAGGCAATAGAAATCAAAATCGACCCGGTGCTGTGGTATTTTGATGTTTTAAGTCGGTTATAGCCAAACGCACCTGAGCGATTCGAATGGAATTCGGTAAAAATATTCTTTTTTTGGAATACAACTTTGGTACTTGATTTAATACCAATTGATAAAAAAAAATGGCGTCCAAATATAGTTAGTAGCAGTTAACGGCCAAAGGAATTAAATTTTGTTGAGGGGCAAGCAGGGTCTACTGTTCACAGAACTATACTAGTTAACACGTTGTTAGGAATTGTACAACCGTCAGGCGGACTACCTCCACAGGCAATAGCTATCTATGCCCACACAGCCTTGAAGCCATGGCAAGCTGAAAACCTGGTTAGTTTTTGTTGGAATTGGACGTTGTAGCAGATGACGGGTTATGATGAAATAAATAAGAAAAATTGGATTAGTAGTTTTAGTTCGTGTAGACTGGACACTATAAATAGCAGTTGGGAAGGTTAATTAATGCTCATCCTAATGAAGGGTGGAGAGCGTAAATAATAGCAGTATATGAGATGATTGTTTTAGTGAGTCGTCTATATCAAGCAATTCATATAACACTCATGGTTTGAAACTAGTATTATATCTGGAAGCCTTCATTCCTTGAATTTTTGGTCAGAATATTTTGGACCATGGGTGGGGGAGAGGTTGGTTTTTTTTCTAGGGTTGTGGGAGGAGTCCGATCATCGAAAATTTGGAGGTCGCATCTCCAATTCGTCCTCCCTCAAAAATGACCAGTCCTTAATGGATCCCAGAGAACATCAAGTAAACACGACTGCCATTTAAGAAAAACCTATTGTGGTAACAAAATTCCAAATGTGCCAAACTGCCAACTAAACGGTGCTTCATTCTTTTCTTTGAGTGACTGGTTCTTGTGCTGCTTTCACTCCACACTATTTAATGTTGCAAACGCTATTTTTATTCGACATTGTGCTGTAAGCCCTTGAGAGACTCTGACGTGGTTTTTCCATTTTTTTTGTACTGTGTGAGAAACGGTAATAAGAAGTAATTTGTAACAGGAATGCTTATAGATTCGAAAGTACAGCCAACCGTGCTGGACAAATAAGTCCCATTCCAAAAGATGTTCCTTAAACCAGCAGGATTTAATAAGGATTTGAGGGTTGCAACAGGCTATTTTATTTTGCTTCTTTTTTTTAAATTTCCAATGAAAACGGTTTTTTTTCCTTAGCGTTTATAATTTTGCAAATTTGTTGTATGGGATCACGTAGTAGCGCATCCAGGGGTTTTTCCGAAGTCATATGGAAAACCCCTTCAGATTTTTGAGGTGGGACGTACTTTAGGAATAGGTTTTATTTGTTTTAATTTGTCAAGTGTGCTGAGTATACTCACTAGAGGTCAGAAGTGGTCCCAAAATCGTTTAAAATAGTTCCTGTGCCCCAAAATCTGCATAGGCAAACTTTCAGCACTCCTCCAAACCTTCCATCGTGTTTGGGAAGAGGCTATCATACCACCTTTTTTGATCTTATATTACTACTTTAAGCAGCTAACACGTAGCTGGTTCTTTCACCCTTCTAGGTTTTTGGTCTAATATCAATTCTTTGGCTTTAAATTTTTCATATTGCTGAAGTTTATTTCTGTTTTAACATCTGTTCAATTATGCCCTGTCTCTCCCCCCCCCCCCCACCTTCTCTCTGCTCTGGAGCATCCGACCCATGAAAATAGAAAAGCTGAAAAATTCTTCCATAGGGCACCAACTTTTGAAAGTGCATGCTACTGATTATTAATTGTGTTTAATGTGAGCAGTTTTCTTTATTTTCAACATACCATCAAAATCTTTATTTGTCTGCGTATCGTTGTAGATTTTTGTTAATTCTTGTTTACAGAATGTGGATTTTGATTTAATGTCGTTCTGTTTTGACTTCGTTATTCCATGTTTTCTTTGTTGAGGTCATGGGAACGTATTTGTCGTTGATTTCATTTTTGCTGAATTGACATTACATTGGATTAAAGTTGAAGAGTTTGGCAGATTTGTTACGATAACACGCATCGCATGCTGTAGTGTTGCTATTTCTAGTGTTGACAATTAGTGTTCGCACTATAACACGGTCAACTAATCTTAAAGCATGGTCTATATATACCCTAAAAGGAATGAACAGGGTGATTCACGAAGAACTGAAAAGTAGACCTCTAAAATGTATGCCTAGGCTATGCATACAAAAAAAAACCCTAATAAAATGGTGCTGCAAGGCCACTTAAAAAAAAGATAGTTCGTTCTTGACCTTTTTCTTAAGAAGTGTGTGCTGGAGGCAGAATTTAATTTTTTAATTTTGGTCCTATTTTTCCTTATAGTTTGGAGAATTATGTTTTATTTTGGGTGGGTAAATAAAGAACACTGCCTCGTAATTCTTTCTGCTTTCCAATGTCCATAAAATTATTTAATGACAAGAATGGTAATTTTATATTTTCTACTGTTGTGGCAATAAAAAGTTTCAAATTAAATATTTCAAATCGCGTTTCAGTTTGACTGAAACTTTTCGCATGGGTTTCAAACCATGTTTAACATTCAATAGACAATTCTATATTAAAAAAAAAAAAACCTTTTAAGCTATTCAGTTTCACTCACTGTTTACAAGCTAACGAAATTCTCCCTGAGAAGGGTAATTCCTATTGCAACTCCAAAGGGTGTTTTTTTTTTTTTGTTGATGAAAAGTGAAATAATCTTCATCAGCACCTGTGCTCACTTTAGATATTGAACATTTATCAAAACAGGAATAAAATCGAGAGTCAAACGCCTTATTTAATTTGGGATAAAATTTATTTATTTAAGTTGTAAGCATTGTGATTAAATACTAACCACTGAAAAAGTACTTTGTGTGCTTATTTATAGTGTTAACTTTGCAATAGCTATACCTACAGGCCTATATAAAAAAAAAAGTTTCTAAATAAATTTCTAAATTTTTGAAATATTTCATGAAAAATAAAAAATAGATTTTACCATAAATTTCATTATAAAAAAAACCATATTTTTATTCCTCATTAAGGACTAATTTTTTTATCTGGCTTAGCGGCAGGGCTAAGCGGCAGGGCTTAGCGGCAGGGCTTTTATCTCGAAGGTCGAGGGTTTAATTCCTGCTCAGGCAGTCTGATATTTAAGTCAAAAAAAGTAACGGAAATAGGTTTGCATCTGTATTTACTTTCCACTGAAGCACACTGGCCTTGAAATCCAACGGTCCTGGGTTCGAATCCCTGCAGGAATGTTTATTTTACAGAACACTGTTATTATTTTTTTTTTTTGTGTAAACCTATTAGTATCAAGAGATACCTGAGTATGCAAAATGTGTATAAGATCACCAAGTGGCACCCTCTACAAGCTGAAAAACTGATGTCATCTAACAAAATAAATAGTAAAATGGCCAATTTTTAAAGGTTTTATGATCTCTGGAATTTTAATTTGTCTACCTACCAACAAGGCATTGGTAGAAACCAAGTATGGTTAGTTGCTCTTAAAGGCACCTCACCTCTTCATATATTGGATACAATTTGGATCCGGTTGAATTCGGTTTTTTTTATGATAGGTTATGTAAAAACTTTGTTTCAAGGATTTCTTGGGCCCCCCCCCCTCACCACCACCATCCATCCCCTTGAATTGTTGCCACCGCCGCTGATGAAAAATTGTACGGAAGGCTATCTAGTATCTAGAAAGAATTGTTAACCCAAAACGATTAGTTCATAGGTTGCATTTTTTTCTAGGAAATATCTGTGATCTTTTACATGCCTTAATCGACATGAGCACAAGCACACTTTCGGGGGCCCTCTCTTCCCGAATGCATAGTTAAGGGTTGTCCGACGCCAGGATTGAACTCGGGGCGCCTTTAGCATATGAGACAGTCGTGCTAACTGTTGAGCAGTGTTGGATTGGGTCATTACATAAATTGACCCAGCGTAAGTGTAATGGATTTGACTGATAAAGACAGGATGCATACGGAAGACTCCAATATTGATGCGCCTCTCACTCGGCCGAGTAATCGTGATCTTAAGTCAGAACTCAATTTAATGTGTAGTTGAGTAGTTGTAAGCGTAACATCTACTGTTTCAGTTAACATCTTTGCACGGTTATTTGGAAACCGAAGCAACTTCTATTAGTTTTTAATACAGCCGTAATGGAAACCGAATTTCGGTAAACAGCATAACGCCAGAATAGATCCCATAGCTGTTGACAGGGTACGTACAAAGTCTTGAATTCCTTGAAAAGTCCTAAAGTTAAAAACCAAAAATGCAAGTGACTGGGTCATTAGGCCCTGCTCCTCGTTCCACCACTTCCATGTTTCGCAGCTTTCTTGCATGCATTAGTTTTTTGCATTAAAAAAAATTGCACGGCTTTTTAGCACGAATTGCATGTAAATAAATAGATGTTTAAAACATTTCTTTCCGTGGGGAATTGGGGATAGCAAAAATAGTGAGAGATGAGGAGCCCTTTTAAAGGTACTCTGTCGTGGCTTGAATGTTGTGTCAAGGTATCCAATTGTTCATCCAATTGTTTACGTTCGGCCTTTACGTAATGTTTTCCAATGTTAGTTTGTGTAGGCTTAGATATTTCAAACGTGTCGTGTTTAATTTAAAAAAAATTCGAAATGATATACGGGGTGGTCCACAAAATACTGACGATCCAACATTTTTCTAAGTCCAACTTTTCTAGTTAGCACCCCTCAGTACCAAGAGAGGACAAATCTTCCTATTTCGTTAGATTTGATTTCTGTCCTCTCCTGATTCTGAGGGGTGCTAACTAAAAAAGTTGGACTTGGAAAAATGTTGGATCGTCAGTCTTTTGTGGACCACCCTGTAAAGTAGTCTAATGAACGCGAGGAAATCGATAAATTGAACGAAATAGTCAGTCTAAGTTTTGTCAGTATATTGTCAGTGATTGAAACCAAACGAGTGTTTCGGCAAACACCCAAACCGAAACTAAATGGTTAAATAAAAAAACCTGCTATCTACGTCATGTGTAGCAAAGTGAAGCTGGTACAGCACCTACATCTTTAATAACGTACGATATGCGTGCTTGTTTGTACCTCTACTCCTCTTGAACTAAGACACCTACGAAGATGAGAGTAGCACCAAATGACACATAATTGATTTACGCTTCAGATAGGCCTATTTTTATTGCTGTAACAGGATTTTTTTTACCCTCAAATACGAGAAAAACTGTTCGTGCCGTCAAATGTTCGATCAGGCAAACTAATCGGAAAGAAATGAACGAAGCGCGGATCGACGCCAAAAGAGCGAGCTAGCGAACGATATGACTAGTGTTACTTTATTCTCTGTGACATTTGATAACACTTTAATTATGAAAAACAGTCGCACAATCGGCACTAATTTTTCTGTCACTAGTTGAATTATGTAAGGGTTGTTGTAATTGAAAAAATCACCAAGTCGGCCAATTTTCAAAGCAGGAATTTGAAAGGGGGGCGGGGTGCTAGCTCCAGAAGAAGCACAGTAGCCCAGCACTAACAATTTTAGAAAATGATTTTAAAAAGCCACTTCGACAAATTAACCAATAAAAATAACTACCATCAAAAAAATATTAAAAATATATATATTAATATATATATTAGCTTCCAATTATTTACACTTTGCGCCCCCAAAGCAAGCAATTTGAGCTACGATACCTTTTTTTACCTTCATTTGTATCCAGTGCCCCTTGCAGCTAGCCTAACGACCGGCTCCTGGTTCTAGCCTAGTGATCAGTATGTCGCTGCTCCATACCATTTGGCTAAGAAGTTATGAATTCTTAACAAAACTTAGTAAAAGTCAGCACATTTTTTATTGAATATAAGGCTTTTTGCCAACTTGTGGTAATTTATAACTATCAGCGATTGAAATTCCATTGCTGTTTTATTTATTAAGTCGTTAAATTCCAGCAAAACTTATTAACTTATTTTAATGGTACACAGACTGCAATAAGACGTATACGACCCCCCCCCCCCCACCAATTCCCATGCTTCGTCGCACTTTATAGATTTCCGTATGCGAAACTAAATTTACTGCTTCGTAATGTTGAGGGCAGACGCCCTCTAGGACTTCTTTCTCTTCATCATCTTGACTCCGTTGAAGTCTCCGAATATGTAGCGCTTCACACAACCTGATTCCTTCGAAACGTCGGTTAGGCTTACCACATCCAAATGCGGTTGTGCTTCTAAGTAGAGCCAGCTGTTGTACTAATACCTTAAAAAATGGGTTTGAGAATTTGAGGCAGCGCTCACTTCCGTGCCAATGGAGTCTTAAAATGACATCCCAATAGTTAGTACCGCTTCCAGTCAAGATGTCTATACGTCATTTCTGGTTGAGCGTATCGCTAACAATTTGAACATTTGGGTTCCTTGGCTCAGGGAATTGGCGAACCTTAGATACCACCACTGACGAACAGACCTCCGACTTGGCATCTCACTGATGTTGACTGTGTAAATTTACTTTATTGCTGCTTCGATCTTGTTTTCGTTTGGTTAAATTAGCGAATTAAAATCGAATTTAGCGAGTTAAGGTAGGTTTTTTTGTGTGCAAATGTGGGTTGCTACGTAGCGAGGTCTGGTTTTCAGGGATGCTAAGTATTATCAACCCCCCTGGAATGCCATTTTCGACCTTGAATTAAAGACATTGCTGACTTTAGTCCTCAAAGATTTAAAATAGGCTTTATGATGCGCTTTGTTGATGTTATAACACAACACTACTGTTGTAGTCTGACTTGAAGATTGACGCCGTGGCGCCATCTGTCGTCCAATATATCATTAATCTTTGCAGCTTAATAATTCTGCTTTAAAAATTGATAACGCACTCGGGTTAATTTAAGTCATAATAGCTCATGCTTGTATCTTTAAAAAATATTCATATATATTTTTTAGCTTGGTGCACAAATTTAAAGACAAAACGGACGGTAGATGTCGCCACAGTAGAATAGCATGATAGATTCTCAGTTTGTGTAGATTCGTCTGTAAAAGTACATGCCTCCCTCCATATTGGCTTTTCTGTAGGACTTGGTTTTGCAACATTTAGTCAAACGTATGTAAATGTAGCAAACACTCATTTTCCTGTTTTTTATCCCACGTATGAGACGGTTTTGCTACACTTACTTAAACGCATGTAAATGTTGTAAAAGCTGTTCATGCTCAGGATGCACGAAAATAGGATGAGGGAATGTCACTTTAATTGCAACTCTGATGTAAACATGTAACTTTTTATTCCAGTAATGCCTTAGAATCTTGCTTTCAAATAACCTTTACCACGATTGACATTTTTTAGAAAAGGGGAAGTTTGTGTAAAGTGTGTCTGTTCATGACGCAGCTGGCATTTTTTTTGTTAGTAGACGAGATAACAACAATTTCCATCGTGTAGATGACCTTATAGCCTTTTCATGTAAAATGTCAACCGTGTTGGTAAACCTATAACCATTAAAAATGTGTTTGTTTAAATTGGGCCATTGTAGTCTGCGGAAGCTAACTTCAGTGTTAAATTTTAAGAACTAAATTTAAATGTGTAAACAAAATGGCCAAATTTTAGAAATCCGTCTGAAAATCGGGTTTCGTGTATGCAAGTATGCGTAAAAATCAACTGTGCAATATTAAGGTAATATTACTTTAAATACACTGTTTTACCTCCTTTACCATATACACGTTTACTAATACAAATTACAAAAAGAAATCTAAATGAATGAAATAGGAGTTTTTATTGAAATTCATGATTAGGGTACAAAAATCATGCTTGGTGATGCACTAAACACCTCCCCCCGCCCCCGTATATCTCGTTTCCACCCACACCTCATTGCAATTTACCGCCTGAAAAGCTCTTGTGTGCGTGGTTGCTGGGCTGCAACAAGGCAGCCATTATGTGACGTCATAGTTTTCTATTTCTGTCTGCGGCCGCCGCGACTGTTGGGCGCTACCTGAAAGCAGTCATGACGTCATGGCTGGAAGTTGGATGGCGAGAAATTTTAATAAGCGT
Organism: Lithobius niger; assembly: GCA_023313725.1. Lineage (NCBI taxonomy): Eukaryota > Metazoa > Arthropoda > Chilopoda > Lithobiomorpha > Lithobiidae > Lithobius > Lithobius niger. The sequence continues at coordinate 20,553 of JAHWFP010237829.1, forward strand.
TGATTAGGGTGCCAGCCATGCCTATTTTAGATACACTCCAATTGGGAAAGTTATTATCGGAAATATTTCTGAGAAACTAGAGGATGTGAAAGAATGAGCAGAAATGTTATCGATGGAATTACAGTTCGGTAGAAGGTTTCCCCCCCCCCCTCCTCCCGGATTCCTAGGTTATTAATGTTAGGATTTTACAGAAATTAGTGAGTTAAACAGTAAGCCTTTTCCCGAAAGACGTAATATATGTTATTAGGAGCGTATGAAGAATGACGACGGCTCTAAGACCCTGTTCCAATGTTATGACAAATTACGGAGCCAGATTTTTTATCACCTAAGGAATTTTAAAATCTCTGGTATTTTATGTAATAATGGCTCAGTTAGCAAATGCGTTCGTGCAAGATCTAGAAAGCATCTGATGCTATAGTTTGTTCCACATTATGTTTGCAGGAAAGTGACAGTCCACGTTTCCTCCCATTAAGAGCGCAAAAATATTATGGATATCACACTTGTACACTCTACACAGTTACTGTTAGAGTCTACGAATGGGATATTTACGTGTTTTTTGCACTCATAACTGAAGGAAACGTGTCATACAGTCTACAAACATAATGTGGAACAAACTATAGATGGAGTTTTTAAGCTTGGATGAAATTCCCTTTTAATTACATTTCACTATGAGTTTAATAGACCAGCAAATAATGTGATTATTTCAAAGGCCTGTTGTCATAAAATTTTAGTCCTTTACCCTGTGTTCATCTTTACTCGTAGGCCACGTGCTTAGTGATGCATGTCTCGTGTTTCCGGGGTAATTTTAAAGTCGCAAGTTGGAACGTTCAACGGGTTTTTCAGTTGGTTGCAGTCGCAAGCCTCCAAAACCTAGGTATCATTAATTTAAGGGATTTTGCAACAAACTAGAGAATCCCTCACATTTTTTTAAAAATGTTGAAGCAGTGACTTAAACGGCTTTTACTTGGGTTTCACGGGTTGGGTTATGTCATTTAAATCTTCCTAGATGTAAAGAAATTGTTTCGAAATGAACCTCTTATTTACATGTTCAATGATTAGCAACTAATGAACGTAAAACCCGGCTAACTATAATCAGCCAACAGTTGAATAGTACTTGGGAATGGAAATTGTGGCTGTGCAAAAAATGGTTTCATAAAATGAGATCGAAAAATTTATTTAAATTGGAAACGGTAATGGGTGAAAATCTGCTGAGGACAAACCGAACTACCGTAAAATACCACGAAATTATGGTCATTGGTCTTACCCTCCCTTTCTTCAATTAACCAATTAACTGCGTGGCCCCCCCCCCCAAGCCTCCTTTTGCTAGTACTTAGTTAAAAAAAAAAACCTCCCCCAACTTTGCTAAAAACAACGGTGGACAACATTGGTTCCCAAAACACTTTTCCCGTCAATAATTGCTATATTTCAGTTGGTTTTTCGAAATATACACACACAAAAAAAAACCACCCTTCACCCCATTACTTACATAAATAGTTGTAAGGATGTAATTCAGATTTTAATTTCTGATTAAGATTGTAAAAGATGCAAAATATTACCAATTTTTGACAAGAAACAATGTCGTTTTGGGATTGGTTCGGGAGATGACCGGAAAACTTTTCAAAAAAACAGTAAAGCGGTGTGTACGTATTATAAACAATTATCGTTAAACTTTTTAATAGTAATTTTAAAGTTAACATTAGTATAGAGGTCAGCAGATTATTAGAGTATTGTGTTAGCGTTACCGTAATGGGGGAGCAATTTGAGTTTTAACAATTGAGAATTGGTTAAAATGATTAACGCTATTACTAAAATTTTGATAAAATCAAGGATGACCATCTGTAGACTTTTGTCGAATTCCGGCCATTATAATTACCTCCCCCCTAGCCTGCCACGTTACCTTTAAAATCTCGCAGCATGAAGGGTTTTTCAGCTTAACCGTTCAATCACTCAGCGTGGATATTTTCAGACTTTTTGTTCCGGAAGAGGATGATGATTCCTTAACTAGAAGTGATGGAATAGACGAGCGCATTTGAATGGTACTTGAACTGACCGTTATTCCAGAAGTCTTGAACTTGTGTTGAAGTGGTGCTTGGCCCAACCTAGGCTCCATACTTCTTTACATTCCATAGGTCATTATGCCAGATACGGAAAGTAAGGAAGCACGGGACCTAAAGATGGGGAGATGAAATACTTGCACGTGATGAGGAAGCAGCTTCTTGCGAGATGAAAGGGCCAGCGGACTTGCACTCCACTTTATAACTGACGAGGCAGGCGTTGGCTATAATTAGTCCCCGGTCGGTTGCATCTCTGTGCGCCTGAGAGAGAGAGAGCGCGGCGTTGTCTTGTGTGGGGGCGTATATGGACCCCGAGAACTTGACTGTCTGTCTCGCTAGGGTGTGGGTGGGTGGATGGATATGGGTTGTCCGGGCAGGAGCATCGAATCGGGCTAGCTCCGAGCGACAGGAAGACTCGGGACGCTGTGAGCTCCTTTTAAACTTGGCTCCTCCGTCTCAGCTCCCCGACTTGGGTGCAAAAATAGAGGAGCTTCGCCATTGGGGGAATCCCGACATGCTATTAATAAATAGTTGGAAGTTAAAGGCGTCCGTCTTTCGATGCACGATGGGCTTGGCCCATCCCTGGTAACGGTGTTAAGATGGGGGCGGGAGGAAGGGATGGGAAAGTGCGTGAATGACGTAGTTGGATGAATGGTGAACCTTAATTCAAACGGGCTCACCCGAGAGATGGTGACGCAGGCTAAGCATTTCCATTTAGTGCCCCCTCCCCCCTCCTTCCCTCCCCTTCTCAGGATGTGGCTAATTTAAGGGGTGCGACTGAACTTGGAGGTTTGTACTTACTAATTCGGGCACCAATACGCCATGTACTCTCCGAAAGAGGAATCTCTCTCACTCAATCCGTTGGTCCACGACGACATTCAACAAGTTTATCTATCTTCTTAAGCAGCCGATGCGTCCCATAATTCCTGCGACTGTCCGTGGGTCCCGCCTCATCATGCCCTTGCCAAAAAGTTGGGTTTGGGACTTGGGAGAGTTCATTGAGGGATGCTGGGGAGGGGGAAGGAAGATCCGTTGCGTGGGAGTTAAGTTGGGGAGTGTGGAGGGAGAATTACAATTGGCACATCCATCTTCCAGATGAGCGCGTCACTTTGCGATAAATTTAACAGATCGGAAGATTGTGTCACTTTTTGGAAGTTAATGTATATGGTTTGGAATGAGGGACTTTGCATTACTGATTGTCGTTGAACTTATTTTGTGTATTGCGGTTAGTTAGGTGATTAAACCTAATCAGAGGTGAATGAACCTCATGAGTACTTCATCCTGGTCTAGCCCCAAATTGTAAACTTTCTAAATGCAAAAAGTATATGTGCACTATCAAATGGCGGTATATTACTTCCAATAATGTAGAGCTTGGGGGATTTGTTCAATTTTTTATACTGAAAAACAAGCATGTGTCACTAGGATTGAAATGAGTTGCCCTTACGCGACCGAAGGGCCGTGCTACACAGGGAAGTGAATAATCAGTTAAAAGCGGCCAGCATTTTTAGAAACAATTCGAGATTACTGTCCTAGCTGTGAATACATGTCTAGAAGCCATGCTAATTTGGGGGGGGGGGGGGGGGGGTTGCTTGACGAACAGGTATTGTATAACATGTTAGAGACGCAAGGAGGTAATGGTGACACGGGGGGGGGGCCTATGAAAGTGGACGTGGGGCTAACAGAAAACACTTAACCAAACTGGAGGAAAGTTATTTTGGACCTCAGCAATGACATTTTGAGCATTTTTTAAATTGTGGGGGCTAGCCATCCAGACGCCCCCCCCCCCCCCCAAAAAAAAAAAAAAAACTATGTGAATGTGTTAAGACGGTGGTGTTGAAACTCAGTATCAATACTATCTAGTGTAGTATTTTCAATAAATTTTCCTGAAAATAAGCCTTTCCTCCTTGACTTCAGGTATTGATTATGTTAAGGGTTTGCAAACAGTGCTTTCCTCATTCTGATTGTGTTAAACTCGATGCAACACATGACGAGTGTGAGGAATATAGGTGTTTTATGGAACCTTGTCCTTCGTTAAAAACGTATTTCTAACAAATAGCGAAAAATTGTCGGTGCAGAGTGCTACTCACTTAATTTGGCTACAGGGAAATCAACTCAGACAATCTCAATATGCATAAAAAAAGCGCATTTTTGGGGGAGGGGAGGCTTATTCTTTTGGACCTTCATGGTTTTGAAGGTCGAGGAGGGGGGGGGGGAAGGAAACGTTTGTGGTCACATTTTTACCCCCCCCCCCCCCCTTGCTGGCCATAAATAATGACGAAATCTTAAAAAAAAATTTGATTTGTGAAGAAAATGCCTTAAGAATAACAAAGCTCTTGGTAGCAAACTGGTGGCGTTAAAACACAAATAATTAAAAGCATTCACTGTGAAATGACAAGGGATGGCCTGAATTAAGGTCTTCATGGTTTAAAAATAATAGGGGAGGGAGGGAGTTGGTGCGATGAACACGTGGGACGACGTCGCTCGTTACCTGAACATTGGATGTGCGAGTAAGAAGGCTGAATCCGAGCCGCACGTTGGAAATTATTAAGTGCCGCGATGCCGAATTGGGCTTGTCTCCCGTTCTGTCGTCTTCGAAACTTTAGAGAGATGGGAACGGGGGGGGGGGGGGGGTAATGGTGGTAGGGAAGGGCCTGTTGCGTCTGTCTTCCTCTTGGGGTGGTGACGTCACACGATTTGGTTTGCTTGTTGCTTCCCAGCTGGCGATGTTGAGTGCCTTACTTGGCTGCTGTCTTTCTTGGCTTCCGAAATAGTTGGCGGGCCTAAGGGAGGAGGGGGGGGGGGGGGGAAGTGTTGTAGAAGTTAAGCGGATTCGTCGTCAGGACATGATGTCTGCGGTTTAAGAAAATGAAGGAGGTGGGAGGTGGCAAAGATGTTACACGCTGTTTTGACGATAGTTGATGAGGGAGAGAATTAATTGAGATGGTTTGAAAGGAATTGAATATCACCAGCTCGTAACCCGTCTACAGAAGACATTTACTCAGAGCGCAGAAGATGCTACTCCGGTGCTGTTTCTCAGGTGGCTTTGTGGAAGTGGGCAATGGTCAATAAGCATGTGAAGCATGGACATACAATAAACAAACCGTATTAATTTGGATGATGTAACGGCTAATTAGGCAACGGCAAATGTGAAAATTACGAATGAGAAAATTTATGACGATGAGTCCGTGTGACCTTTAACACATTCACAGTCCTATGAAAGTTGTGATATCCACCCAAAACCAAACTGGTATAAGAGAAGCCCCCAAGTTTACAAAAAGGGTCGGCCTTTTAAAACAGTGATATCATTCAACCTGGGAAATGCAGACAAGGTTAATCCTGTTAGCCAAGTTAATTATCACGCCGAATTATACTTTGGACGTTAAATGAAAAATTGAAGATCTACAAGGACCGGAATGTTGTAGCGGACCAGCTGTCCAAACAGGCAACGTACCAACGATGGAGTGGACACTAAAGATGTGTCTGTGCAAGAAGATCATCGCCCTTTGGGGAACTCTGATGAACTACCTCTTTGCCACAAGCTCCAATCACTGGCTCCCGAATTACACGAGTCTCTTCCCTAACCCTCTAAGTCCATGCTCAGACAACGTTGTGGACACACGTGTTTGTCTATGTCGTATCCCCTTATGTCCTTCCAGTGATCCTAGAGAAGATGGCAAAGACGAAAGGAACGTTCGTCCTCATCGGCCCGGATTGGCCAGCTCAGCCAGGAGTTTGTTCCTTTTCTAGAGTTTATACTAGACTAACCATGGAAGAGAATTTACTCACCCAGAAAGGAACGATCGTCCACGAAGCACTACCTCTCCTAAAACTTTGCATCTGTTACTATCCTCCAGCTTCTCCAGGCGGACGGTCTTTCGGAGGAAGTTGCCAACCGTGTCGTCTGCTGTCTCCGAGGATCGACACTTCTTATCGATGGAGGCAACCGGCTTCGGTGGCATCGTTGGTTTAGTGGAAACTAGACTGATCCCCGGGCGCTTTCTCTATCCCAACTCGCGGAATTTCTCAATCGTTTCTTTTCTTCTGGGATGAATATGTCCTCCATCAACGTTTTTCGGGACTTATAGTAGCTGAGACATGTCTGTCGTAGAATACTTCAGAATAACCAGGCACATTAAAGCCATCGGCAGATAAAGCCATCGGCAGAGAAAGACCAGTCACGACAAAAGTGATTTCCACAACGGGATCTTTCGTTGGCAGTGCAGTGGACACCCTGCCCTCTCTTGGCACGCTTTGCCCTTTCTGTGATGCTCAAACTTTTCTTTTTTAAATGGTTTTATTTTTAATAACTGCATTTAAAATAAAAAAATTTTAATGGCGGAAATAAAAATTAGCCTGTGGGGATGACGTTACGAAGAGTTTAAAGAAAAGTGTGAAATATTGGTAACACAAAACGGGAAAATAATGCTTAATATGGCAAACCACGCTTTACGACAATGCACACCTTGCCCTGGATGCCTCCCTATGTCACTGTGTTCCTTAGTGTCACTGGAATCCTATGAACCAGTGCAACAAGCTTCAATAGGATTCGCAAGACCGATCGATCCTGCTTGCCGTGGCTTCCAGAGCAGACACAGGCATCCATGATGGTTTCACCACTGTGTCCCCTTGCAAGGCGTGAAGAGGAGAGACTGTCTGTTGAAGCACCGTTCTTCTACCTCGATGCAACTCAAGTATCCAAAGTGGAGAAAAGGTCGAACAGACTTATTCCTCCTCTGCAGATCCTGTGCATGACAAGCTGCACCTGTCATCATTGCTTCCTGGATCCGCTCTTTAATTTGATTCACCTACGAGAACACTGATGAATCCACCACCTCGGACAATGGCAGTAAAACCGCCCAGAAGATTTGAGCTCACTCTGCCTCCAGTCAAGTCCCTTTATAGTGATTTCACGCGGAATAATCCGTCTTGGGCTGGGAGCTGGCCAGCCATCTTTACCAGATTCTGGAGGGCCAGAGCGACTTGATTTCAGACGGTTTAATTACAAGCGGCCATTGTCGGCCATCTTGTTTTGACAACAACCGGTGGCGGGAAATTCCTTTCCTTGGCGGGAAGCAAGGATTTTTTTATTCAGTGGAGAATTTTCGTCTTAAAGCAGACAAGAATGAAAAATATTAATTGAGTAGGTATTGTATATAGATAAAAACATTTACGAATTCAGGCTGGAAAATGGAAAACCACGTGTTTTTTTTTTTTTTTTTGGATTAATGCCAGTTGCTGGCCAGTTATAATGCTAATTGGTCGGAGTTTGTGAACTAAACAAACAATGCAAACAACTTTAAACTGCTAATTTATGACTTAAAAAAATGTTGGCATAGGTGCCTGCATTTCTAGCTTCTAATGTTCCTGCATATACCTTCCTCTTCCCCCCCCCTCCCTCCTCCTCCGTCACAATCGAAAAAAGGTCACTAAACTTGTCTTCTGATTATGCCAGCTCCTTTATTAAGTTGTGACGTCGAAGTAGTAATGTTGGGCGGTTTTTTCCCATACAATTGTATTTTTATCCCGCCAGTGAATAGTTAAGTGTGTGCGAGCAAGGTTTTTTTTTCTGTGTGTGAAATATTAAAAACCTATAAATACAAAAATGTCAGAGCAGCCAGGCACTTCATACAGAAATTCGATGCGCTTTTCAACATCGCCTAGTATTAACTGTACCTCTGTCACTTAAAAAAAAAATTCGATCATGTTTTCCCCAAAAAACTCGTGCGCAGGTTTAAAAATTGGCACTTTTGAAAAATTCGGAGGGGAAGGGGGAATCTTTTATTGATATTATATCTTTTATATAGATATTATATATATATATAATAACCGTTCTAAGCACATGTCATACATTGTCCCGTGCGTACGTACATACGTTCCGTACTAATAGGGGGAACGAAGTCTCGCCAGCAATAAGCATGATTTCACTTAAACTGGAAAATGATTTGACAAATATATTCTGTTATGGGCAAAGGTTTGATGAAATTTACCAATATCGTAAGTTTTAATTTTTGTAGTTCGATGTTTGCATCGATGTTTAGATTTACAGCGTACAAAAATAGAAGTAACTCATCTTTAATAACGTGGTACCGTAATTTAAAAGATAGCTGTGCTTCGTAGTGGCAATTTTGCGTCCAATGTTACCTCATTGGGGGTTTAACTCCCGTGTGTTAACTTTAACTTAGTAAGTAGTCATGGTGGGCTTTACATGACTTGAAAAGCTGTATACATTTAAAAATAAGCAGAAAACAAAAAATACAAGGTTAATCACTACATAAATACTAATATCGAATTTTTAATAAATGTCAAATGACAGGATGTGAACGGCCATGCATCTTAAAGATATGCTAAATCAATGAGAAAAAAATAGGGGGGAAATAAATAAAATTATTGATTTAATGCCGTTTGGGGTGAAAACGAGGGGTAGGGGGAGCAGTTGAAAAAATTCTAGGGTGGCATAATTTATTAGGCTTCTTGCAATAAATTATTGTATGTACTTCCGTGTTACCATTCATTAGTCATTACTGTAAGCTAAGGAATTTGTATTTATTTTCGTGATTATTTTTATGGGAACATTTTTTTTCCCCTAGAGTTATTTAAAAAAATAAATAAATATGTGTTTTCTAGAGGGGCAGCACCATGATTTCGGGGCAAATGCTTAGAGGCACCAGCCAAAGCCTTCTTTGAAAGTACAAGTCGTTTTAAAGCCTTTTGTTTGTAAGCCAACACAAGTAAATGCATTGAATAATAAAAAAAAAAAAAGGAGTTAATGAAATGAGCCAACAAAACAAAACTCCGATTTAAGAATACAATTAGGTCATTGTGAACCGTTTGGCAAAGTGCACCGCCTGTATTTATGCAAGAATCGTGTACTGCTAAAAAAAAAAAAAAACCATCAGCTTTCTTCTAATTTATCAGACTTATTTATGTACAAACTTTGTTAACGTAGCCATAAATTATAAATCACACCACCAAAATCATAATCTCGCTCTAATACTTAAAATCGCAATTACAAACTGATTGTGCAAAAAACAAGACTAGGTCGTGGACAAAACTTTTTTGCCGTGTGTAGTCCCAGTGTGGAATTCACTGACTGAAGAAGCAGTATCGGGCTCCTCTGTTAAGGGCTTTAAACAAATTCAGGTGACTTGTCCAATTTTTTTTACAGATACTAGAGTACTCTGCAGTAAATTAATTACTTTTTGCTAATAGAACCGCATCTAGGCTGAGTATTAGCAAGAATTTATAGGGTATTACCTATAAATTCCTATACCTATAAATACCTATATAAATTCCTATATACCTATATAATACCTATATAAATACCTATAAATTCTTGGTATTAGTGATCTTTGGATCCTCCTTAGTCCTGTTTTCCTCGGCAAGGCACCTTATTATTATTGAATATTTTTTGAGGTATTAGTTTAAGGTGTGCGTCTTGAAATATTCTTCGGCGGTGGTGTACGTCAATTTGGTGGCTATTTTGACGAGTGATCGGCTAGTTTGTTAAAAAACCATATTAGGAATAAGCTAATAGGTAAGCGTAAAATTGAACAACAATCTGTTCTGATGAACTGAAATTTTCTTGAGCTAGTCGTGGTTAATTCCCCTAAACCTTAGTAAATTTTGACCCTGTGGTTGAGACCTGTAGCAAAGACACCTGTAAACCTTGGAAGTGCTAAAGGTGAGACTCCCAAGTTCTACTGAGATACCAAGCAAGAAGCTGCTTTTCAAGTAGGTTTGTATCTGCCTTTATTTATCACGAATTGAGCCCAGTTAGCTTTCCATCCTGTTGGCAACGTTTTGCGGCAATGGTATTGCTTTGGACTGAAAATAAAGAAACTAGTCATACCAAGTTTTTCTTGTAATTGTTGGGGCGATTTTGTTTGAAGCATACTTTCAGTCGTTGGTGGAGTTTTAGGACTAATTTTTCAGTTTTGTATGCCAAACTGATTAAGTAATCATAGGAAGTCTGCCATATATATTACCATCTGGTGCTTTCAGGAGACAGGAAACCAAAAACAAGATTTATAAGGGTCCTAGTTGTCGGGGGGGGGGGGGCCGAGAAACTCAGCCAACAGAACGTGAGATCGATTCTTGCTACTAAGCTATGTGCATTGAACACTAGCTTGTGGCATGGTAGTCGCGGAGTTTATATTGAATAAATGCAGATGTGAAATAGGTTTGCTCTGTATTTATCTCTTTAGTTTTTTAACTCTAAAACTTTGCTTCCAATTTGTTACCCAATTTAACCAAGTTTTTCCCTTTCGGGGTAAACGTTTTACCTGCTACATAATATAAAGTTTATATTGTTTTAAGTTTAAAATATACTAAATACAAATTTCCATTTCAGAGTAGTAAAACGTTATATTTTCTCGTAGTGGTAGCAAAGGTTTCTTATTTGGAAAAAAAAATAATCAGTATTATTGCGGGTTTCCCACTCTGGTGGCAGAAATTTGAGCTCAAAATTTGAAATCTTTGTTAAATCCCGAAAATACGATGAGCGACAGATGTTTTTTTTCTTTTGCGTTTGGAATTGTTCAAAATGCCCAATAACGAAATATTGAGATGCGTTTTCGCTTCTAGTTATTTATTGGTAAAGCGTAACCACGTGACTTGCTGCAGTTGGACAAAGATGTCTTTTGCCCAGCGTCTCTTCATTAACCTAATGTCCACATGTAAACTTGACTCACAAAACGTATGCAATACAAATAGACGAAAAAAGCCAAGTAGACGAGTTGTCAAGAGATTGGAGTATGAACCCAGAGAACAAGAGATCTTATCCCACAACTCACTTATGTTTTCGTGAGACATTGGTGTCAGGAAGGGAAAGACGAAAAACGACAATATTTAAATTGGTTTCGGTCGTTATTGGTTTGGTGATCCGTTTATGCTTCGTTCAAACATTTTTGTGTTTATTTTAACCCCAGAGTCGTTTAAAAGTGAACTGTGCTTTAGAAGACGGATTTCTGGATGTACGGCGGAAGAACGGTCATGCTTTGTTTGGTCCTGATGTAGTCAGCGTTTCTGCCAACCTGAAAAACCTGGAAATCTCAGGGAATTTAAACTACGTTTGAAACTCGGGGAAAAATCCGGGAATTC
>JAHWFP010237830.1:0-19614 GCA_023313725.1 Lithobius niger
AGATTTTTGATCTCATGGTCATTATTGGCAAACGATTAAAAATTAGTACATGCACACACACGGATGAAACGTCATGATTATTGTAGGCGTGCAAAGGATCATATAATCGCAGGATGCTATTAAAATTAGTTCCCAATATTCAACAGAAAATCGTCTAGACGCTACACTTTAAAACGGAATTTTAGCAAGGGATTGACTAACGGTAGGTAAATAGAATTTGATGTGGAGGACCGAGAAAAATGGCGTTGGGAGGAAAGTACCTTTAAAACTCTCCTTTCGAGACATTGGCCGCCTTTTTATTATCGATGCATCCAGCAAGTACGTTAAAAAACAACTGACGCTTGTCATCACTAGTTTTGACGAAAGCAGTCACTTTTTATTTGGCACAATCAGTTGTTGCGGATTCCAAAGGTTTTTGAGACATGAAAGTGGTCATTGGCGTTCGTTTGGTTTAATATATCTACCTGTTGGAGACTGCAGGTCATTATCCAGAGCAGTGTGGTTACTGGTCACTTCGAAGATGACGTTTGTTGCATCGTCTACTTGCCATCCTTCGCATAACGAATTTAAAGTGATATTCTCGAAGTTGCAAACTGTAATCTCCATCGCAACACCTACATTGAATGAACAAAAAAAATAATTCTTGTGAACCGGTTTTTGGCGTTGCAATAATTACCAGCCTAAATTAAATAAAGCTTAATTTGAAGATGAAACCTTTACAAGCTCAGTATGCAGAGTGCCGGATACTGAATCATTCAAGTCGGACTGATAAACATTTTTTTTTTTCAACAAGATAGATTTAAGTAGTACAGTATACCCCAAAACAAAACTTGTTAAGGATTCCCGCCAAGCTTTTCGGCCGTGTGAATTCGTGAAGTCGTGACACGGCCGAAAAGCTGGGCGGGAATCCGTAAAAAGTTTTGTTTTGGGGTAGATTTCTTATTCCTACTGCAGTATCCCTAGCAAAAGCATCAATTTATTTAATGTTTAGTTTGCCATTGTTGCTTAATAACAATGTTTAAAACAATCAATTTGGTCGTTTAGTGGTTCCTAGCGCCTGAACCACTTGACCAATTAGATGAGGCCTTATGAAAAGGGCACATTTCCAGAGCAATACCTGTAAAATGAGCCAAGAACTAGCTTTATTCACCGCATGGAAGAATTTATTTTCTTGATACAAAAAAAGCGTTACTAGTAGCCAGTAATTAGACAAATATCAAAGTTATTCACGTCGTTTTTTCCACAAAAAAAGGTAAGCTGCGTCATTAATAGTGACTTTTATGTTGTCAGGCGACCAAAGTCTCCCTTGAAACAAGCTTCAGCTTTTTCTGTTGCATTGTTATTTATCCTTAGATGGCTGAAAACAGCCAAACTGCGTTAGCTATAAAGACACAACGTGTGTAGTGGTCGCCATGCTCATATATATTTTATCTGGATAGGTGTTATCGGTTATCGTCTTGGCGGGCGACACACTAGCGTGTGTCATGATATTGTGAGTCCACGTTCGTGTCCAGTAAATTATCCGGCCCGACTTATAACAGTCAGAAGGGGGTAGACAAAATGGCCGCCACGACTGGCTCATTTCTTCAAGGTCTATTCGGGAATTGGCCAAGCTAATCGCATCTTTGTTTCACGAGTCGCGCCATCTATTGACAGCTAGTGGCGGTTATCAAAATAATAATATTAATTTTTACGTAGATTTGCGTGACAAACTTTTATCATCAATAAAAGGATTTTAAAATAATTTTTAAAGTTGTCACTCAGCCACAGTTCAGTTATTTCTCAGCACTTGGTAAAAAAAGCGACACGTTCGTGTATCCAGAAAGTGTTGCAAAACATTTGCTAATATACATGTTATGCTTGCATATTAACTGAGGCATAACTCAGTAGAAATAGAGCAGCGTCAAGTGACGTCATATTGGCTACGAGACACCATTTGGAGGTAATAGCTACAAGGTGCACTAGATTAAAATGTAACGGAAAACAACGGCACTTCTAGTCAAGACAGTGCTTTGAGATCGGATTTCTTAGGCTTAAAAGAACGTTGTTTTCTCCAACAACAAAAATCGCGCGTTATAGGCTTAAGAAATCCAGTCTAATAGCATTGGCTTCTATAAGACGATCTTCCTTTCTCCCTCCAGTGCTCCTTGCAGCTAACCCAGTTACTGGCTCCACCATAGAGTTATACACAGTAATACTACGTCGTGTCACTACCCTATATTCCAGCCTTAGCACACGATTAACGATCTATCATTTATTAATAACAGACAATCGCACACATTAATAGAAACAATAAGTGATGGAAGGTACTTTGAAGTGAGGAATTTGATTGGAGGATAATCGTAAAGGATTAGGTAACAAAGTCAGGATAATTAACTCATGGACAGAATTGAGGCAAGGGAACTTTAAAGTGGCACTATCACCGATTGAAAAGCGAAAGAAAATACCGTGACGCCATCTAGCTGTAGGGATATTGTTAACCTTTAAGGAGGTCGTGGCTTGTTTGTTTCGTCAAAAGAAATGACGTTTTGCATTCCTTCGCATGATGCAAGGAAGTGCTAGATACTAACTTCTAGAGAGCGCTAGATGTTACCAAATTCTGCAGACTTTCAATCGGTGATAGTGCCACCTTAAGTAAAGACCTATCCGGACTTGCCAGGCTTGTCGGACTTGTCCGAACATTGTCGATGAAATCTTCACGATAACATTTTTTCAGCGACTTGAACGATTGCCGCAATCGTACAGAGATGGTAGGGGCCATTTATTTGGCGGTTCGTTTGGTGGCTCTATGTGTACTAATCCACCAGAGGGCTGTTTCTTTTGGACATCTAGCGCTATAGTGACGTTTACGTGACGTAGGCATTTAGCAAACTTCTGCGACTGCTGCAAGGAAAAGAATCGCACAGTTTCCTTTTTCGCAGTGCGAAAGCAATCTTTATTAATAAAATCGAGTTGTCGCGTCAGATGGACGCAACGAGACGGCCACACGACGGACGGCCGCAAGTAAACACCCGGATCAACAGTCGTGGCGCCATCTCTTGATAGTCAACGCAAGCGAACGAAGCAATATGCAGTACCGGGATGTAATGGGCTATACTTGGCGTGAATGTAGCACGAACCGTTGTCTCAGCATCTACGACAGCTATCGTTCGACGCCTACAGTTATTATTTACGACAAGTCATTTCAAGCTGTATGGATTTGTTAGCAGTTGTGTTGTAAACAAAAGACAGCATCTAATTTTTAAGTTTTAAAAAAAGCAATCGGGATTTTGAGTACGTAACTGCTCGGTGTTTTAGAAAAAAAATGCTTGGCTATTTCAGTGACTTGAGTGATCAACGTGGTAGCCTAACTGCATAGCGTTATGGTCATGGTTATGTTCTGTATGACTTTGTAATGTTTGAATAAAGTTTTTAATTCGTAATCACATCACTCACTACTCAGTACTCACGCATTGGTTGCATAGTGCAAGTGCAAGCGATGCGAAGCCAAAAGATGCTTTAATCATCAACACACGGGTTTTCCTTTTATTTATTTTTCAAAATGTAGCTGTTCCCATGGCTTAACATAATTATTTTTGTTCTTTAAGGCTTAATAGAAACAAAGGTGTTTATTTCCATTTTGCCCCCACCTCGGCCCCACGTTACTAAGGGAGACGACTGATGACTTTTTATTACTTCTTTTTGCCCTTTTTCCCGTTTGGCAGTAAATCAGTCCGACGGCCAGATTTGTATAGCCAATCAGTTCTTTTTTATTTACTTATACCCCGTTTGGCGTGTGACGTTACAAATTAGTAGCTCCCAATATGCCGCTAACGAAGAATATGCCGATGTCTGGGGTCTGTGACATCATCATATTCCTCCGTATTTTCCCAATCCCGCAACCCAGCATCAGAAAATGGTTCTCCATCCGCCGCGGGGCGCGGGCGCCCCCCAAAAAAAAAAAGACCATTCATTCATTTTCCTTTTCGGCTGTACCTGTCTCCTTACTACTCTCCCACTCCCCCTCCAGTTGTGCTTGGTAATTGAAAATGTTGACGTAAATAAATATTTTCTCTGGGTGGGAGCAAATTTTATGCTTCCCTGCTAGAAAACGTATGACCACTACGTTTTGTGCTAGCCACTTCATTTGTACTGTACTGCAAAACAACAGCAGCAGTGCTAGCAACACTCAAGTCAAAAGTCAATAAATCGCAACACATGGCAACGCCAACACAATCAGCGCTGCAGCTAGCATTTTTCAAAGGAAGGGGTGCAAGAGTAAAATGTAGAGCCCCAAAACTAAAGAATTTTGGGTTCATGATTGTGGCCTATTTTATAGTTTTTGCTATGTTAGCCTAAGTTATCAAGCTCCTAGCTAACTACCAATGCGGGGGTATGAACCCCCTCCCAGTGAGTGTGGGTCCAATGATAACAGGGGGTTGAATGGCATAATAGTGAGCATTGGCTTCCTGCCAACACTGACCTTTACAGCCTTTATTAAACATACAGGCCACACATCAGGTTACAGGAAGTTGCTGTGGTGGCCAGCAAGTACAACTAAAGGGAGTGCCTCAATAATGGAGGCACACCCACAACACTTAGGACACAAGTTTTATGTAAAAACTTCCGGCCACCTGCTTTGAACTTTGGGCCCCCTTGCCTCCTGGGCCTGGATGCCTTGCACCCTTCGCATCCCCCTTAATTATGGCTCTGAACGCAATCAATCACTTTACTGCCACTTACATATAAAGAACTGCACCAAACCAACCCCGTGATGGAAACATCACGCCATCATTACAACCCCCGTGCGTAGCACGGGCTTACATCTAGTCTTCACTAAATGGCTGTTTCTTTTCCCTACAATTTAGCTGAAATTTGCAGTGCTGCATGTAGCGGACGCGTCTCTTTTCCTCCTTTCGTGCAGTGTTAAATGCTACCATGCAGCAACAAAAGAGATACTATCTCTGCTGCAGTAACAAGATGGCTGCTTCCCACTGTCACTGATGTAAAATTTGATCATCTACTGCCAGCATGTCCGTGTTTTTATAGTTATGGTGGATTTAAGTGAAACCAGAAAGCTGAAGGTTGGTAAAGTAAGTAATACACAGCCATAAAATTCTATTTATTCATTTCGATTCTCAATAAAACCTTCAGATAACGATTTTTCAACGTGTTGAAAGATCACGGGGATCACGGAGATCTCCCAAGGGGCCGTTTATTTTGGTTATTTAACGTTAGTGACGTTGCGTGACGCAGGTATTTAGCAAACCTTTGGAGCTACTGCACTGCTGCAAGGAAAAGAAACGCATGGTTCCCATGCCTTTCTTTACTATGGGAGCCGTTTAGCAAAACAAGAGTATGATGTGAGATTAACGTCAAACTGCGTCTACATAAACAGGACTGACGAAATGTGCAATGCAGAATACTGTCGTTGATTGGACACCATACTCGTGTTTTGCTGAATCGCTAGATGGAAACGAAACGTACGCTTCGTTGTTGCAAGGATGAATTTAGTACTCCACGAAATGAGGAGAAGAGACGCGGTCAATTCAAGCAGTACTGCAAATTGAAGCTAAATTGTAGGGAAAAGAAACAGCTATTTTGCAACTTGATTATAAACACTGTAAAGAAAAGAAATGCACTGCAACTATCTCACAATGCATACTCACAGCTAGAAGTTCGTTGCGAGTTAGTTCAGTGCCACGGCGACAACGGCTTGCCATGGTAAACAACGCTACGTGGATAGCTGGCTGTTTACGACATCGTTTGGTTAAATGTGTGCAGTCGTATCAATTCTTAACAATGAGATACGAATTTCTTCTTATCTTCAGTTTTTCGCTGTAGCTTCTAAAATAATTGACTTCTTCTTACAAATCGACAGGAAACTCCAAAAATCGTCGCCATTTTGAAATTTCAGGTTAGCATCTAGCTGAGAGAATGCGTTGAGAGATAGAGGCATATATGCGTCCTCAGAGCAGCTTATAGCCTTTATCTAGCGATATACAGTAGCATAAATGAGGCCCTATACTCTTACTGATTTGAGTTAAAGAGACCATCACAAGGTAAAGCTTCCAAACTGCTTGCTTCATTCTTCTAGTTCCTCTTTCGATGGTATCCCAGTTCGATGGCCTGAAATTAACTCTACGAACACCGAGTCTATCCGACTAATTATTTTTCTAATCAACAGGATTTACGAGAAGATAAGAGTTCCTAGTGCCGCTTAACGTATTAGAGCATTAAAGACATACAGGATGCACATCATCAGTTGGTAAGAAAACACATGATGGTGAATATAACAAAAACTTTCGCTTAAGGTTCGTATCATATCTTCAAAATCCTTTAAAGTTCTGAAGAACAAGCGTCAAGTACGTCTAGAGAACTGCACGGAAATTCCGAAATTTTCACCTTTTTTGTGGGTGGGGGTGGGGGATTATTTATTCCCGACGTATCATTAATTTGAAATACGTAATATAAGCACAGAAGCTTGTAATCGTTGCTCATGCCGCATGGATACAGTGTTCGTATATATTATATATTATGTAAATATTATATATCGTAAGCATACTAGCTGGAAGCCCCTCCCGGTGTTTGGTCCTCTTAGGAAAGGAAATCACTCTTGCAATATTTAGCTGTTTGACTAATCCTTTAATTTTACTCGTCCACATTGCGATCCGGTGTGACCCTGACCCGACCTCCTGCACTGCCATATTTCAGCTGATCAATGGTAAACCCATGGTAACACCCTCCCCTCCCTTCCCCCTCCACCTAGCCTCGCTTCTCCCCTCTTCTGCCTTCCCCATTCCCCCTCCCTCCCCTACCCTCCCCCCCCCCTTCCTTTCCCTTTCCATTCCCCCTCCTCTTCTGCCTTCCCTCCCTTCTCGTTTCCATCTACTCCCTTCTACCCATTTTCTCCCCTCCTCCTCCTCTTCTTCTTCTCCCCTCCCCTTCTCACAACCCTACAATGTTTGTTCAAGGTATACTTTCCCCTTCCCTTCCATGTTCCTCTCCCCTCCTCTTCCTCTCTTTTCTCCCCTCCTTCTCTACTTACCTCTTTTCACCCCTCCTCGTCTTCCTCCTTTTCTCCGTTCCTCCTCTCCCTTTCCCCTTCCCTTTCTCATCTCCCTTCCCCTCAGCATTATAATGTTTTAGCAGGGTTAAGAGGTACCTGATTGATTTTGATTTGGAGAACCACTGTTTTTCTAATTGTCTGTAGAACTACGGTCACTTTAATTTGTACTTCAAATTTTGTCTGTGGGAATGGCGACCCATCTGCGTTGAGCGGCGAAACAATAAATTAAACTGAACTATTGTTCATGATTGTTGTTATGAATTGTAGCAAAATCCTAACTTTGCCCTTAAAATATTATTGAGGGCAAAATTTGGTTAACTCGTGAAATTTGATAACAATGTAGGGTTTCGGTTTGAAAGAAATAAAAGACCAACTGTATTACAAGGCTGTGAAAAGATTTATCACAGAAATCAAACATATTCAACTTCCACTTTTTAGAAGACAAAAAAAAACTTTCAAATGTTTATGTGTTATTATTCCCAGTATAAAAAAATGTGGCTTGGAGCATATTTGGGTCTTAGTGTGTTCCCAAAGTCGTGGTGCCCTAGCCTGGGTCTCGTTGTAAATTTGGTTCGCACGTCATTAGCTTACTGGGCCTGAAACATTAGACATACCGAAGATTAAAATATTAAGTCTTTTCTTCAATAACTTTCAAGAAAAAAAAAACAATAATGTGTTTATACTTACTTGTAAGTTTTACATTGTCCATTGCAAAAAAGTCGTTACCCTGCACAGTGATCAGAACCTCTAGCTGAAATATAAAAATATTCTCATGTCATCAGGAACTTTAAAATATTTTTAAACAATTTTTTTTTTTCAGTGTTGCTTCTAGTATCCTCTTAATCTCACCGAGCACCTCACTGCGAGCACTACGGCTCTTCAAAGTTCTTCCTAAAGGCGCAATAAATTTACCCATCACTTAACATAAAGTCACTGCTGATCAGACTCATTGGCTCTTTGAGGCGGTTTTTCCGTTGGATCTAACGACTAAAGCTGGCGAACCTACAGTTTTTCTTCGCTATGATCAGGGTAGAGACGTAGCCAATACCGCTTCTCGAAAAAGTGGGGTAAAAAAATACCTGCTTTTATCAACGTCACCAGAGGGCGACATGTGTCAGTCTATCCAAGACAGCATAGAATCGTGCCGAACAGGCAAACCCATCGGAGCGGCATCCATGGCGTCATTCAACCGTGGCAGAGCCTTGATCTTGTTAAGAACGAGAATATCTTCGGAAACTGACGAATAACTCGTGCCTGGGCAGGATTTGAAGTTGAAGGTCTGATTCAAACCATTTTCAGATCGTTGCAAGAAGTTTGAACCAAAGATGTAGATTCAACCCGAATGGCTAGCTTTTCACAACACAAAGCCATACGTTATACTTAGCGCCACTCTTAACTACAACCCGTCTGTAAACTAAATGCTTAAACTTGATCAGCCTCCTATCCTCCTAATCTGACCTACTATTTTTTAAAGGGATGGATTAAGAATTCTTATCGTGACCTTTATTTGTTCCAGTGACGCTAACTAGTTTCCATCTCCATGGTGACGCTCAGGAAAGTGAATTTGGGCAGTGACGCCTTGACATTCAGTTCATTGCTGACCGCACCCTAGGATTAATTACTGAAACATAATTAACAAATGGTGAAGACTGTCGTCACATAGCGCATCTCCACCTAAATGAAGGTAACGAGTAAGATAAGATATGATAAGATAAGATTTATTCTCAAAGGGAAAAAAGGAACCCAAATAGTCGGGTATTGGCCATCAGCAAAATCTTACCAAAGATATAACAGACTGTGGCCGTTCCAGGATGGTACACTATTATTTTTAGTGTATTACGCGTCAAGGCATTAGATCGTAACGCTTGGCGTCGCTCCACAACTACAGCTGATTGTTGCTGAGCGCGACATCGTTTATTTTTATAAGCGTACAATGTGAGACACCCGATAAGGTACCTAGCTTATTCTATCTTCTCTCCCTGCTGTGTAGTGTGTAAAAAAAATCATTGTCATATGGTGGACGTTTGATGATTTTAAAGTTATAATCTCTTGAGTTACAAAGGGCAAAACATGATGTTCTACTTACAGCTTTTTTTTTTTACATTGGTTTCGTCCTTTTTCTTTTTGCCTTTGTTTACATTCATTTTGCTTTCGTCGATTTTTATATTGCAGAAAATTTTCCCTATATTTTGCTCTCTTATAGAAGTGATTGATGCGGTTTTGGCCCGGAGTGGCTACCGTCATCTAGCGGGGTTTTTGTTGTTTGTTTCGGTTTCGTTTTCCTGCCACCTAGCGACGTTATTTCAGCGTCTCAGCGCTGAAACTGAGCTTTGCAGTTCATTCCGCCATTTGCAACCTAAACCTAACTTCGTTAGCTAACGTGGCTTCAGGTATGAAACTGAGCTTTGCAGTTCATTACGCCATTTGCAACGTTAGACTAAGCAATACAGCTAGTGACAAAATCTAGGTCTTCTCTTCTGCTTTTACTCCTTTATAGTTACATGGTCGTGTTATGATAATTGGGGACGATAGCAAGGATGGGGTGGGGGGGGGGGCACCCCCTACAGAAGATGGGGGTGGATATTTCCTCCCTGAACTGCTATAAACATATTTCGCATCACATGCTTGTTTTAAATTCCGGTTGTCTAAGGCCGAATCTTTAACACACACTAAACAGAAATTGTAAATTTTAGTCATGTTGTTTCTCGTTGCTTAATTAGCCTATATCTAATTAAGTATCTAATGTCTAGTTCTAGGAGATGTGTCGTTGTAGAAACATTGTATGTATTATACATAAAGAAATACCATTTAGAAATAATGTATTTTGTTTAAATTACTGGTATTTAAAGCCTGGTGTGTTTGGCTTTCGTCCTGTGTAGAGCCTTGATTTTATGGACTCATTGTTTCCTTAGGCTACATTTCAACATGATTTAGTATTGAACCATGTCTAGTCTTGCTGTTCTTTGTTGAATTACGAATAAATGTTCAATATTAAAATTTTTGTATTACTATGAACTTACCTTCAACATTCAAAACTTTGCTTACCTCGATGCGAGTGTCGTAAGATACAATTGGAACGACCGTTTCTTTCGAACTCCATTGTTTCCAGTACCCGTTAGTCGGTTCGGTAAAATCAGCGAGCACTTTCCCGCTTTGGGCGTCGAATACTTTGACGGCAGTCACGTCGATTCTTTTGGCGGCAGTACGCAAAAAGTAATCAAATGTTAATGTCGAGTTGGAAGGAAAGAATTTCCTCTTCGTCGTGAATGTGAAGTAAAGCATGCCGTGACTGTTGAAGCTAGCAGACTTGACGTACAAAAATTCGTCACCTAAAAACAAAAATTAAAATAATTGGTATCAATACATGTACGTGTGTCTGGATATTCAAAACTGTTAATAATGTTTTGACCTCTCTACAACTACTGACCAGGCTACAATTAGCGACTTGCTACTACTATAGTTCATGATTGGGAAAACACCGGCTACAATTAGAGAACGGCTACAATTAGTGAGGACTCTGCCACAAATAGAGGATTTACGGTATTTTGGGGCCATCATGCCGCCCTTTGAAAAATGCTGCTGTAGGCCCAGACCCAGGCCTATTAAAAAATGTGGCCCTGTTCATTAATCGAGGCTTTACCTGCGCCATACATTTTTGCAAGAAGTTAGTCCTACTTTTACCAGGAGTGGCATGAAGGAGGAGTCTCCAAGATAATTCTACCTTGTGTTCTGCCAGTCGTTCTGAGTCACGACCCCATGTCGGTCAGTTGTCGAATGAGTGACCGTTATCACTTTTGCGGACAATGTACATTAAAAATTATGCTGTGCCAGTTTTTATCTAATAAATATGCAGGAAAACACGTATAAATTTCGCAAGCAGTAGCGTTTAAACGGCCGTCAAGCGAGAAAGAAATTTTGTTTCTCAAGCCAAGAACGAGTGGGGAAGATTGCGCCAAATTGCGGATGTTGTCCCCAGGCTCCATGCCAGTTCTTGCATAAATACTGGAAAGTTGTGCCGATTAGCATTGTTTTGGTAATATAAGAATTTGGTGACGTCACATCAATTAACCTGGAGCAAGGAAGCGAAATACGCAGCTTTTTTTTCCAGACAGCCTTGTGACAAGCAGTGGAATACGAAGCGGGAGTTGATATGGGTACATACACATGTAATGTACACATGTAATGTATATACACATGGGTAATACACACATTGCTGGTTTTACTCTCTTACCAGTTAAAGATGGAGGAAGATCTTGACTGTGGTGATTATCAGTAACCCCAAAAGCAACCTTTTCATCTAGGAGAATTTCCCAACCTTCACACCAGCTGTCTTCAAAGTTACACACCGACGTTTCATCTGCGCCTAGTCAAAGAAATATCAAGATTTGTAAACAAATACCAGTTGGTCTGATATTTACGGTAAGGTTTAACTAAGCCAAAAAAAAAACGCACCTCCCCTCCATGCTACCTCCCTGAGGCCTTACCAACAAATTCTTGCAGAAGTGCTCAAAGAATGAAATTTGGTACACAAGTCATTCTTAACAGTACAAATCGAACTAGCTATAAAACTCCCATGAAATACCACCATCCCTCAGTGTTTGCCTCCCCATCCCCATGCACCACCATGAA
This sequence comes from Lithobius niger, assembly GCA_023313725.1. Classification (NCBI taxonomy): domain Eukaryota; kingdom Metazoa; phylum Arthropoda; class Chilopoda; order Lithobiomorpha; family Lithobiidae; genus Lithobius; species Lithobius niger. The sequence continues at coordinate 11,678 of JAHWFP010237830.1, forward strand.
GCATCGATGACCAACAAATTCTTGCTGAACGTACTAAAAGCATGCATTGTAGCAGTAGAAATCAACCCACATGTGGAACCCCATGAGATACCCCCAAGGCTCCCATTGCCTCACTGTTTCCCTCCGTGAGGCTGATGACCAACAAATTCTGGTTCGATTTTCACTGATGACTTGTGTACCAATTCATGTTTTAGCATGATCAGCAAGAATTTGTAGGTCAGTAACCTCATAGAGGTGAGTGTGGTGTGGGCACAGGAAGGGGCCTTAGGGGGTATCTTGAATGGGTTCTGTAGATAGCTCGATTTGTAAGCTAAGAATGACTTGTATAACAAATTTCATAGCTTTTAGCTCGATGAGCATGATTAGCCCACATTCCAGACCGTAGCAGCTGTACTACACCTGCAAATCGAACCAATGAACTGATGCTCAGGTTTTATAGCTGAAAACGTAGGTATGAAGAAGGCCTAGTACCTTTTGAACGCTATTTTAATGTTACTATACAATATTCTTGTTGTTTTTCACCTTGTTGGGGAAATTTTGTTCTATCCTGGAGATCGAAACAAAGAACCGGTTTTCAATATATAGAACCTAAAATGAGTATTAAAATGGCTAAAACTAAATAACAGTAATTTTAAGGTGTTTACAATATTCTTTTGTTGTTATTCTTGCTGGGATAAGAAAAAAAACAAATATTAGTGTTAAAAACCGCTTAAGCATATAAAATACGGATGTAAGCCTTAAAAAACTTAAAGCTCTAAAGGAACAAACATTAGAAAAAGACGTGTAAGCCATCAGCGTCGCACTAATGCGTGTAAAAGAAGCTCCAGCTTGTTTTTTTGAGACGCTGGCGATTCTTTTACACATATTAGTGCGACGCTGATGGCTTACATGTCGTTTTCTTATATCTGTTCCTTAGAGCGTTAGGGTTTTTTTTAAAGCTTACATTCATATTTTATACGTCAAAGCATTTTTTAATACTAATAGAGTCTTGGCATGTCGTATAGTATCACCCAAAACCAAAACCAGTTCAATTTTTCGACATTGGGATTGGGATTGGGATTGGGATTAGTTTAATTTTAAATTCTGGTGTTCGTTAAATAAATCCCTAGTAGATTTATAGTGGTTAGGTTTCCTAAAAAGGACATTTAAAATTTTGTTTTGTAGCCTGCCAATAAGGGTTAAAGACGCACAACCATTGTTATGTGCGTTCCATTGGGACCATTCTTTTAAACCATAAAGGTTGAAGTTAATAGACATATAGGGTTGCAGACATAGGGCCTTAGGGCTTCGTCGGGCAGATGACCGGGTGCGGTTAACGCTCGCTAAAAAAAACCCTTTAACCCCCTTTGGTTGAAGTTAATATCTCTCACACATAACGAGCTTTTTGAAAAATTACTCCATAATTTTTTCCCGTTTGTTTACATTGCGTAGAATATACATAATTTTAGGCTGAAAACTGAGTATAAATTCCCGCATAAAACTCATGGCGCCCTCTATAAACTTAAACGGAACTAATAGGAAAGAATCGAAGACGTTTCAGTCACAAATTCTTCACCCCAACCCTATAAATTCTTAATGTTAGGCCTCCGCGTAAATTACTAAAAAGGGTGGAAACTCACAAGGAAATTCTATCCACGGAACCTTTCCAATTTCTTTATGCTGAATCTACACAAAAAATGTATAAAGTTCAGCTTTTAATTAAATTATTGTAATGGAAACAGTTTTGTTGTATGCATTTTTAGTTTCCTTTCCTAAGTTTATTCAAAGGGCCATTGTGCAATAAGCTGGGTTCTCTGACTGGTGGCAAGGTCGCAAGAGATGGCATCATACACCAAATGAGACTACTAAATGGACTAGGTACTATACCTCAACAACTATTGCATTTTTCCAGATTACACTTATTAAATCAGTGCTATGAACTCTTTAAAGAAATTTTAACCTTACCAATGGATACCGCAAAGAAGAAGAAAATGGTTGTAATCCGTTGTGTCAAAGACCACTTCAAAAACATTTTCAATTTCGTTTAAATTTGATAACTTTGCTCAACGTTAATCCATAAGCTCTCTTTCTGTCCAGCATGGAATGGCGTAGAGTTGGGTTTGGCGTACTGATAAGAAACTGCCATACCTGATACAGGGAAATAATTTATTGTTAATAAACATTCGTGATAAACGCGGTTATACGAGTGTGACTTTGCAGTCATTCTTGGGAACGGGTGTCATCTCGCAGGAGAGCAAGAAATATGCAGGCATGGATACGTGGGGGCTCACGATTTCCCGCCTCAACCATTTTCAGAAACAGCAACACTACAGTATCTGAAACCTTACAGGAAAGTTTATTCGTGTTCCTTTACTGTTTTGACTTCGAATCAGTTAAACCTTACCTTAAGCATCAAACGAGTTCGTTTTTGTTTACTAATTCGTGCTACTTTGACACACCGTACAGTTTTTTTTTTAAGTTTTGCATCTTTATCAATCAGTCTAAGTCTTGCGCACTCGTTACATATGCACTGAATTTCGCTCGCGTCGCTCGTTCATTCAGTGCTAGTATCTCTTTTGGTTTGTCCGCAGTTCTGTATTAGCGGCTTTGTCCGTTATTTGTAATATAGGACGGCAAGTCAAATCTGCAACGGACATTTTAACTTTAACATGGGAGAGTAACGTGAAATCATTATACTATAAATCAATTGGTAATAAGAATAATGCTTCCTCTTCACGTGTAGGTGAATTGTTGGCTCACCAACATTGTTAGCATTTGCTTAAACTTCAGGCGTGATGCAGGACTCTTGTCTCGATTGAGAACGGGTCATGTGCTTCTTAATGCCCATATGTTTAGGATGGGATGGAGGTCGTCTCCTCTGTGTAGCTGCGGAGAGGCGGATGAATCTGTTGCCCATTTCTTGTTGGATTGTAAGCGCTGGGCTCAGTTCAGGCACATTGCCCTGAGGGCTGGTGCTACCCTGCCAGTGGTGTTAGGTGTCCCTACAGGGGTCGGGAATGCTAGGAACAATTTCCGGGCGGTTCTGAAGTTCTGCGCAGTGACCGGTCGTTTTGATGGTTAACGGAGTTCAATTGGGTTAATTTTGGGGGTGTTGTTGGCTGGCTTGTTACTTTCTTTGTATAGTTTTTAAGTTAGTTTTTAGCACTTTAGATGGAGTGAGTGGCTTCCAGGCCGTGTAAACTCCTGTAGGGTAAATAAATAAATAAACTTCAGGCGATGCGATGCCATGCATATGGCGTTTGCTGATTGACATTACTGCATAAAACAATGTTTAAAACCATGTAAAACAATCAGTCTGGTAGCTTATAGCTCCGTAACCCCTAAATCACTTGACCAATTAGAAAAGTCCTTATGGAAAGGGCACATCTACGGAGCAATACCTGCAATGAGCCAAGAACCAGCGTTATAGGACAAATAGTTAGATCTGTAGGCAGCGTAGCAGAAACGTGTCGTGCCAACAACAAGAAGCCAAAAATTAAAATCACGATTCCAGCTCAAGTCCAGATCTACGCTATGACAAATCAGAAATTAATAAAAGTTGGTACACGTGTTGGCCAAGTCCCATAAAACTCATAGACCAAATTTTAGTGGAAAATGTAGAAAGAAGGCGGAAAAATTAAGCATCGAAATTTCGGCTTTAACATGGGAGACCGAGATCAAACCTTACAGCCTTTGCTAATTTCTTTATGAAATTCTTGTTAAAGATAGTCATACTTCTAGAATTCTAAAAGTGTGCAAAATACGTGTGAAGAATAAGTATGCAACCATTGTTGAGCATTGTTGCAGCCGCGCGAATACGTGATTGACACAACATCGTTTTAACAATGGTCGGGGTGAAAGTAGGGTAATAACACCGATTAAACAAAAACGTTGTTATTAATTCGCGTGCTTCCTAACACTAAAACAGGGTTCCAAATCTTTCTGGCTGTAGGCGCAGTTACGAATTAGGGTGGACGATTAATTTTTTTTATCATGTAATTTAATATTTGCCTATTTTAACTACTTCCCGAGTTTCCTTGTGTGGGCTGGTGGCCGACCCCTAAAAAAAAAAGATCTTCACAATGAAATCCGCATTACCGAAGAAGTCCGGGAACGACAGTAAGTTTTTTCTTTCAATTTTATTTTAAAGAAGCATAAAAGTCTACTAGTTATGTTGCTTAGCATAAAGCGTGTTTGTTTGGCTAGCTATTAGAAGTTTTCATTTGCTAGAAGAAAAGATTTAGTTTCGTTTCACGACGATGTATCGTAATTAAAATATTTTGTTTTAAACATTTGTTTTTCCGATACTGTGTGAAGAGAGGGAGTGGTAAAGAACAGTGATCGGTAATTGTGTAGTTTAAGCGAACCACTCCAAATCACTCAATTTTTTTACTAATCGACGCATATCATCATCCTCTTGCCAAATCACATAAAAAAATTGGGGCGAAACTTGTTTTAAAGTGTAAAAAAAACATTGAAAACACGTAAAACGATAGTTACGATCGTGATGAAGCGCTGGCCATATCGCAGGAGACAGAGTAACGAGAAAACCTGATTTGCAACGCAATGAAAGACGGAAATTACCTAACAAACCTAACCTAACCTCACAAAACTAACCTACCTAACCTAACTTAAAAAAATAACAACAAAAAACGTACACAGCATAGTTTGGTACATAACTTTCCGTTTTCGCGATGCCAACTTTTCGTGCTACTCTGAATCCCGAAACATGGCCGCTACTTTACACGGCCGGACCCACCGTGTTATGTGATTAAAAAACGTGTTTGGAGAGCTAAAAAACGTGTTTACATAACCAAAGAAACATTTCCCCCCATTTTTGTAACGTGAAATGAGAACAGGATGACTTACCAAAATTGATAGATTTATCGTAGTTCGCATAAACTACACAAATACCCAGTGGTCGAACCTAACCTAAAGAACGTTGTCTAAACTAAAAAAAATCTTTCCTAACCTGACCTAACATAACTGATAACAATTAGTCAGGGAGCAGTTGTAAAAAAGCGTGCACATTTTGCCAACTTTTATTTTTCACTTGGGAGTTGTTAACATCTCAAAGAATAGCTTTCCACATGTTGCCACCTTGGCAATGCGCATTTATCCACATTGAGCATTAAATATGGCGGCCAAAATGGCACCCGATTTTGCCATTTGACCGATTATGAAAGAACCGTTAGTGATACACAAAAACTGTTGAGATAAATGTTGTTTGCAATAATGTAATCTACAATGTTATTCCCATACTTTTTTTTTCATATCGCTTATGGTTTTCGAAAAAATAGATTTTCTGCTATTTTGGGGCTAATTTAATGCTAACAGGTCTCAATTTGTCAACTATAACTTTCAACTGCTGCTGCTTCGTTTGTAATTCAGGTGGATGGCTCCAATTAGATTTATTCGCAAGGTGGGAGTTCCTTTGCAACAACGGGCGTTGAAAGGGTCTACGACTGTTAGGAACTGAGCTACGCCCGTTTTACTATAAAAAAAGCCCGTTCTACGCCCGTTCTACGCCCGTTCTACTACGTTTTAGGGGCCGGTATCAGAGTCACCTTTGGATTTTTCGCTCATTTTCAATTTTAAACTACTTCTGTGACGTGTGTAATTTCGGTAGATGACTCCACTTAGATTTATTAGAAAGGTACGACTGTCGTCTTTCAGCAGGGATAGTTGAAAGAGTCTAAGACTGTTGCTGGAACCGAGCCACAGCCGTTTTACTATAGGGTAGGTATCACAGTCACCGTTGGACTAAGCTAATTTACAACCACGCCATTAAAAAACCACGTGATCGGCTAGGGGGTGGGCTTTCGGCCACAAGCAACCACAATGGGGGGAGGGGGGGGGTTCAAGTAAATCACGTGGCTATTGCATTAAAGGGAACGTCATTAGCTCCAATGGATTGGTGATATATCGTACAAGTCTCTACGCATAACATCTCAGTCAGCCTTTCATTGTTCTTATATTGTTCCTATATCGGCCTTAACGTCTCAGCCCCAGTCAACCGAACTGAATAGGCTATCCCGCATTGTGGTTAAAGAGACCAAGGCTTGTCGTAGAAATCTTCCTCACTCTTACTAAATTCATTCAAATAGTGTGCGGCTAAAATGGCGAGTGCTTGGCAGGGACAATTCAATGCAGTGATGGCCTACGTATTAATGAACGCATTAGGTTAGTTTTCTACTTTCCGTCAGTTACAATTCTCGGATAAAGTTTAGTCTAGCTGCCGTTGAAAATCCCTCAAAAATTGGTGAAAATATTGACACGATGAATAAAACGACTGCGTTTATTAAAAGCGAAAGTGGAGTATGGGGGTACTTTGTTGAGTTTATCGTGTCGAATACTCAATTCACCAAATTTAGTATGGCATAATAACACATTTTATACGAAATGGTACCGCACTTGTCGAATACATTTGACATTCGAAAACTTGCTGAAGATATTGTACTGGTATCTTTTATTTATTTGAAATTGTACGTAAATGAGTGCTACGAAGAACATTAAGGTGTATTTTTTTTAAGTACGTGGAGGGCGGAGTGTGGCCATGAGTCACGTGATTTTTTTTCTGGGGGGGGGGTCCAAGGTCTGGCCACAGATGACCACATAGGGGGGGAGCGGGGTTTAAAAATGGCTTTAAAAACGACCACGTGGTTTTTGAATGGCCCCTTTCAACTGGTGCTGAGACTGTTTCTCATCTAGGTAGATGACGCTAATTAGGTTCATTCGAACGGCAGTGATGCCTTCTTTGCAACAAGGGTAGTTGAAAGGGTCTACCCAAAATAAGAAACGTCTCAGCACTAGATGAAAGTTACAAATGAGCAAAAAATGCAGCGGTGACTGCGATACCAGCTCCTAGTAAAACGCGCGTAGCTCGGTTCCTAACAGTCGTAGACACTTTCAAATACCCTTGTTGCAAAGAGTCCCACCTTTCGAATGGATCTAATGGGATCCATCAACTTGAATTAGAAACGACACAGCAGCACTTGAAAGTTGTAAGTTAACAAATTGTATAAGTCTGTTAGCATTAGATTAGCCAAAAAATGGCGGAAAATGGCCGAAAATCCATTTTTTTCGAAAACCAACGTGATATGGAAAAAATGTATGGGAATGACATTGTAGATTACATTATTGCAAAAAACATGTATCTCAACCGTTTTTGTGTCATTAACGGTTCTTGCATAATCGGTCAAATCGCAAAATTAGGCGCCATTTCGGCCACCATCTTCTATGCCTAATGCATTAAATGCGCATTGCCAAGGTGGCTACGGGTGGAAAACTATTCCTTGGGATGTTAACAACTCCCAAGTGAAAAATCAAAGTTGGCAAATTGGGCACAGTAGCCGTAAATTTCCTACAACTGCTCCGACTAAATCGAACGACCAAAATATTTACTAAGTTAATCGCAGCGAGATTCGGTTCAAAGGTTAAGTGAAAAGTTTTATTGCTTCTAAAAGTATGGTCAAGTTTTTCTTTTAACTTTTAAACTAATAACACAAACTTGATTTCGATAGCAATGTTTACATTTTTCCTTTAACGGTGCATATCTTCACAATTAGTTTCCTTTGTTTAACTCCCAGTAATTTAAATTTTCAGTCGAGAAGTTGGGAGACATTCAACAACTTCTGGAAGATGAGGTGCGTAAGAAGAGAACCTCTACCAAAGAACGTGCCAAAAAGAATCGTTCCTCATTGACGGTAACCTTGATGGTGGTAGTTATGGTGGTCATCGTGATGGCGTCCTCTCTACTACTTGTCTTGTGGGTGTCCAGTTGGCGATGTACCGGTGCGGACTTTCCCTCCAGTGTCGGAATGGACCTTTTCGCTACAGAGAAGATAATACTGTCCATGCCCAAAGTGACGCCAAATGAGGTAATTTTTTTCAAAGATTTAAAGGCTACTTAGCCTCGCGTCTTACAAGACCAAAGGCTGAAGCCCAACTGCTCAGCT
>JAHWFP010237830.1:20363-30988 GCA_023313725.1 Lithobius niger
AGCGTATTGGCAAAGACGAAAGCGTATTGGCAAAGACGAAAGCGTATGGGGGAAGACGGAAGCGTGTTGGGGGAAGACGATAGGAAGATAACATTTTGGTTAACTAATCCAAATATCATTAACTTTCGTTTAACTTTCATTCTGGGGCAGATGAAAGTAAATTAGGAATACTCTTCTAGTTTGTCTTTATGCAATCGTGGATTTTGGTCATCTATTATGTAATCAAAACGTGCTTACATAATGGATTTTACAGTTTGCACATGTTTTCTGTGTACTTAGGTGTGGCTTTTAAAGTAGGCAGAGGCTCGTGTGTGAAGTATTTGGTCATCCAAACATACTACGAGGATGCAACTGACTTTGAAGGTATGTGCTGTTCTTAGAAGATCCCATGAGACTTAGTTATTATCCATACAGTCGAAACAAGATTACTGGTTATCTGTAGGTTGAAAGCGTAGGCAAAAAAAAGGCAAATATAGATTTTAAGTGTAAAACAAATAATTTAATAACTACACGTGTTCACGTTTACCACTTCGTCCACTCTCGCATGTGATGGTAATTGCCCCTCTTACTGTTGCCAACTAGCATTAATTCAAGCAACCATAAACTGTTAGGCTTATGGTCGCTTGAATTCTAGCTGGCAAGTGACGGGGTAATTACCATCACATGAGAGTGAACCAGATGACATAAAGTGAGACTTGCTACTATCTCAGTCTGCGTTTTTAAGTTAACCGTTTCAAGCTAGCAGTTGAAGTGAGTCTATGGGCTTTTTTAATACAATGAATTTTCAGGGAGTTGGGCGTATTTACACACTTAATACCAAGCGGGGGAGCTTATTTATGCATTTCTCAGCACAGGGGAGCTTATTTTTACGCATTTATCTTACAAGCATTTGAGTCTGAAGATGTTTATGCAGTATTATCGCCATGTGCAATCTCGCTTTATGTGTGTATAATGCATTCTCGTATTTAGTCGCATAATTCGCATTCTCGCATTTGGTTTGTACAGGAGGAAAGTATTTAAGCAAAGATTGTGCAATGCATTTTCAACTTATGGTAGTTCCTCCTACTCATTCTCACAGCTGGCAGTAAATTGTGAGTTGGTGTCCACTGGCAGCGATCTTGCATGCATTCTTGCAGTTGTTGGTCTGTGTATTTGTATATAATCTTACCATGCATTCTAGCAGCTAAGTTTTCAGGTCGGGAGTATTTGAATATCGCAATGCATTCTGGCAGCAAGCTGTAACCTTTCAATGCATTCCCGCATCTATGAGCTGAAATTCCAACACATGGCTTTTGTCAACTCTTTTAAGAAGTGGTGTATAATGGGTTGGGAAAGTATCTCCAGGGTGGTAGTTATTGCCAAACTGCATCTGCTCTAGCTGAAGTAGAATGTAGCACTTGACTGTCAGACTGAAAGGGGCATTAACCACCATAATCTGAAAGGGAAAACTGTCTTAAAACACTGTAACACATGTAGCTTCAAATTTCAACTTGTTCCGGTTTGGGCTTAAGGATGCATGCTTTAAATGGCCCTACAATTAACCGATGCATTGATGTTTAAATGAAGTTTGATTTTCAGATGGCGTCCCAGATTCATCTGGAATAATTGTAGAGTACTCGGAGCATCCGTAAGTTTTGAATTTCAAGATATGCTTTCTATGTTTATATTAATTTTCCATAAGACGATCTCAAAGAAAACCCACTTAGGTGAAATAACCCGACAAGTTTCAACCAATACAATTAGTGATATCAGAATGGAAATGACATCTAAGTTTTCTACACCTTTGTTATGAACTGTTAGGGTACAATTAAAATGCTACTATAAAAAAAAAAACTGTCGGTTGTATATGAAGAGTATTCTTGTCCCCGACTAATAAGCTGTCGTTAAATGAACAGTGTTATCTGTAGCTGTATGCAGACTATCATTATCGTCAGGCCTTGCCTACACCAGGAGTAACAATGTTCTAATAATGGGGGACACATTTTTTGATCACGTTCAGAGAAATAACATTCACGTTCAATTCCCAGACAACTGAGCTGAATGCCTAATTTCCGTTAGTTCTGTTGTAGAAAATATTAATCTTGTTAACGGAATAAAACCGGAAAATCGGTGACCTTGACGGCACCCTTTTCGACATCAGGTAAGAATCAGGTAAGTGTTAAAGGACAGGACCACCCATTTCAACAATTGTAAGCTGTAGGCAGCATATTTACTACCCTGTGTAAAGGTACCAAAGGCAGTGGCTGCCAATGTAACAATGACATAGGTTGAATAATGGCTAAGAACTTGGCACGTGGTGCAGTAGCAATTCGTTTGTATGTGCAGAGTTTTTCGTTACATTTCCTTCCTAATTAACAAAAGTGTAGGAGCTTAATTTATGTTGCAGAGCTCCCCGTTTGGCAGGAATTCTGAAGCTTGGAACTTTCGGTTATATTCCACCTGGCAAAACGGGTAAGATTGTTTCACCAATGGTGGGTTTACATTTGTTATTTGGGTTGTAATAGATTTGGCACAAAATGTTTTTAAGTACCGCATGTCATAAATTTATTTCGCAACTTTTGCAGACTTAACAATTGCAGTAGGAGTGGGGCTGGGTGGTGGCAGCAGAAGGGATCCGGTCGGGTGGTGTCATCATTATGGCTCGGGTGGTGGCAAGTAAAGGTTTGGTCTTAATAAGGTTTGCTTTTACTATTTCAGTACATATGGAAGCGGCCTGTTCAGTAGACGAAAACGTCTCCCTTAGTCCCATCGGCATTCTACCTCAAACTCGAGCTTTAGGTGAGTATGGAATATGTGGATTATTAATGATCAACAAACATTAGTTTTCAATTACAAGTGTAGACTATTTACAGTCCATTAGTGACAATATGGACACTAAAAATTGCTGTAACCTGTAGGTTGACCTCGTCATAGTTCTAAGAAAAGCAATTTTAAGATATGTGGCCACCGGTTATCAGTAACTATATCAGTAACTCTTAAGCTTCTAAAAAAATAAGTTTGTCAGCGTCGTAGCATTGTAGTTGGGGAATATTCTTTCTCCTTGGGCGGGAAGGAGCAAGAACGCAAATGATGCCCAATGAAATACGAAGTACGAAAAGATCAAGGTGGTAGTTTTGAAGGTCTTGTTGGCTACTCTGCTTTTGCCAAAATAAAGGTAGATGGCTTAACCGTTGACAGTAACCACACAGCTCCAGTTCCACACCCAAAAAATATCTTCCTCCATTTTGCATATGTTGTCAACTATTCAGCGAGCTTGTGTTGGAGTGGAACAATGGCTTGCACAATGCACTGCAGAACAAGTTTTAGTACCAAGGCTTTGTAAAACAGTTCCACTGACACTCTTTAACATAAAACGTTCTTATTTTTATTTAGTTTTTTTTAAGTATTATTCAAAGCATATGTAAATACACAAATCCTTGGTTTGCTTCCCAGCTTTTGTTGATACAAGTTTCTCGCCATCAAGGGCTGATAATGCCCGTTGAGGTTTATCGTTTTCTGTCGATTTTTCTGAGGTTTGGGTACGAAATTAAGAGATTTTTGTGTAGTAAGTAGTTAACGGTAGTGGTAGGACTGTTCATTCTCAAATTTTCAAAATATTGGTTGAGAGAAACTAATAGATTTAATAAAACGCCCAATTCCCGTAGCTTTATTAAGTCGTGTAGCCGATCTCTCACGAAATTTGTGTAGATAGCAAGGATTTTCTGTTCATTAAAAAGTTACATCACATGCTGTTTGAACCAGATTCATTTTGTTTGGTTTCAGGGACAATTGCCACTTCCTATGTGGTCAAGACTGATGGTCAAAACTACACCTGGACTGTGCTAAAAAAGCAAAGCCCTCAGCTACCTCAGGTAAGTCTGTTAGTGGTGTCAGAGATACAGAAAATATTTTTCAGGTGTTTCCTGCTAATTTGTACTATTCATCCGATAATTTAGCAATTCTTTCCGATTGAAAATTCGACCATGTTGATCAGGAAAGGGGACATAATAGCCACTCGATGCACTATGGTCAACCCTACCGACACCAACATCTCTGTTGGGTAAGTAAAATTTTGCAGTGAACTCGCTTAAGGGGAGACTGATGAAAACACGTTGAATTTTGGTGAAAATATTGGTGTCTTATTACAAATTCTGAAGTATTGTTCGAAATTCTGCATCTTAATATAATGTATTATTGAAACCTTTCTTTCAATGCTGACAACCGTTGGAATTTGCTTAAATGGTTTTCGAAAATGCTTTCGTATTTTCGTAAAAACCATTTTGGGAAATAACTATACAGTGAGTTTTCATCATCTAGTCACATAATTCAGGTTTTAACTGTGGTTGCGGCCAAGGGAACCAACTACTAGAATAACCATTGCTTGTTTTAGTTAGCGAAACAAAATTGCACAAGTAGGCAGATTAAAAAGGTTGAGCACTGATTAATTAAAACAGAATTCTGTTTAATATAGTTTAACTATATATATGTTAGACTATATATTACTATATACAGGCACTAACCACGTATCATCACTGACCGTAGATTTTCAAGGTCTTCACAATGCTATCGTTTTAACCATGCTTCGTAGAACCGCTGTGTAAATTAGAAACTTGTACGCGACACACTGGCAGTGCATGGGCATTGCAAAAAAAATCGATGTTAGCTTGGGAATTACGGATATTATAAGCACCATTCTGTTTTGCTGACCGAGGATTTCCCGCCAAACAGTCCTGTCAGGTTCTTAAGATGCACCACGCAGAGGATGGTGTTGGCCGCATGCGTAGATTGCGTACTCCCTCGCAATGGTCAGCTCGGGAACAAAATCAGAAATGTTAACCTGAAGGACGGACAACTTTTTAGTTTTATTTTATAGTTGACTCCGGTGACTCGAAATGCAGGACCATTACCTGCCTATACCTGTACCTACAGACCGACAAGAAATAAATCTGATGTGTCGAGTCACCAGTATGTCAGTTGCCGTTTGGCTTCACGAACCACAGTGACTAGACTTTTATTTCACAATCACTGCATTGGCAGTGTGCTGTACAAGTTTCTAAATTTATAATGGGGTTCTACGAAGCACGGTTAAAAGGTCAGCGTTCGATACATGGATAGTGGGCTCTACGTTCCCCTACGCATTATGCAAAGTTGCATTGCCCTCGCACTTGCCGACAGTCTGTGATTGCCAGAGATGGCCTGCCCTTTCTGCCCCACGCTGTATTGGTGTTAATCACCAAAAAATTCATTAGCTTTCACTATGCAGTAAATATTAGTTGCAACATTGTATCAGTATCCCCTTATGCTGGCAACAATGAAATTATTCGTATCTGAATTATTTTTTCCAAGTACTTAAAATTCCAACTTTTTATTGCTGTTCACCGGACCATACTGGCTAATGACTAAACAAAATCTTTCCAAACCTTCCAAGACTTATCCAAACTTAAATAGCGCAAATTGGTAGATCTACAGTGGCAGCAAGATGTTATTAGCTAATCTTACTACTACGTTCACGTGATGCTGAAGCCTAACATACTAGAATGACATTATCATTTAATGCCGACTGCTTGCACAACGTTCCTGTTCCTGTGTACCTGAGGGTGCATGGAGGTATCTATCGGTATATCAAATGCAGAGAATCGTGCTGTTTCTCTTCTGACACTTAATGGCAGATAAACACACGGCCGATCGAAAACTAACGAGAAAAATGTTTTGAAAATAAGTGAACATGACAAAACACAAACACAAGCACATTTTACTTTGGTACTATTATTCGGACGTTCCATTTTATCCGAAAACTCCGAAAATGATCCGAAAAACGATCCATGAGGACAATACAGTTAGTCTTACCGTATTGTTTCTGAACGTCATCGTCTTAACACCGGGAAAGCAATTGTAAGCAAGAGTATGGCACCACGACACTGGTGTGATCCTACCACTTAGTCAACATAATGCATTACTCAATTATACCTCTGAACACTATTATGTCTAGAAATCTGTGCATACAACTAAACTAGTGATGTTAGTATTTCCACTTAACCCATAGTTATCTGGCCTTAACTAAGCAATAAAATAGTATGAAGTCTAATAATAGTCAAGCTACTGGCTAAAACGTTGCGAACCAATTCAGCCCTACTAAGGCGAAAGGCTTTCACAAAAACCTAGTTGGTTTTTGTGATATGAAGCCATTCGCCTTTGTAGGGTTGAATTGGTTTGCAACGTTTTAGCCAGTAGCTTGACTATTATCAGACTTCGCCCCATTTTATTGCTTAGTCAAGGCCAGATAACTATGGGCAAGTGGACTAGGTTTGAGTTGGGGAGTTGACGCCTCGTGCCTTGGCTTTTCTTCGAATTAGAGCAACCCATGTACAAGGTGACTCAGTTTATTGATGGGTAGTGCTGAGACATAATGCCCCAGCATTATTTCAGTTTTGTTTCTAAATTTTGCGACTTGGAAGCCTTTTGCCTTTGTAAAGCTGAATTAGGGTAGGCTTGCGAAAGTATTGGCGAGTATTCACAGGCGGGAACAAACTTATGGCATACGATTAAAAGTGCGTACTGTCGACCATGTTTGTTAAAGGTGCCAACCAGCCAATCTATAAAAACATTCATTAAACATTCTCAATGCCATTCACAAGCTTGCCAATATTTAAGCATAGCATGGGACTATCTTTTATCCTAGTTCACACCAAGTGTCCAGTATCCCAACTTCTTCCCTACCTACTAGGTTAGTGGAACTGTAACGCGAACGTTGTCTGCTGTGCCGAAGTTAGCTAACCCTGTACCCTCAAACCTAAGGGAGTGGAGCCAGACGTTCATTAACAAAACCTAAACCCAGAAAATCGTCATGCAAAACATGGATGAGGTGGCAGAGCACTGCTTGCAAGGGTGAGGTTGGAACACAAGCAGAAAAACTGTTTAAATGTGTTTAATCGATAACAAAGCCGGAGTCAGTCAGGCTTGCCAGTATTGCTTACATAAAGGCTTCTGTTAGAAATACTGGGTGGTACCCACAATCTAATGCCAGTGTGGGGTAAAGCGAATTAGGCTTGGTGGTAATTTCACAAAGCCTCGTGACCGGATATACCACTAAATGTTCACGCACCTTGCCGTACAGTTGCGAGCCACTGCGGCGCCACGTCTCGACAACAGGCTGGTATGGAATAACACCTGGCATCTCCAACAACTTGCCAAAGGGCAGATCAAAATTAGTGGAGTAATCCTACTGCCTCCCCCCCCCCCACCTTAAACATAGCTTGGGAAGCCAGGTGTAACTGAATATTGAAGATCTTTTAACAAAACTTGCTAATATTAGACCTAAAATTGTCACATGCACAATGTAAAGTGACTATTTGTAGTCGATGGTGTCACCGGTTCCATCGGTTCTTAGTGTTACCTACTTACGATTCAATGTTAACTTCACTTTAAGTTAACAAGTTTTTAGGTTTTTATCAAATTTGAATTAACGTCACGTGATCTTTGATCTCCTACATTGCAGTTTTTTATTTCTATAATAAGGTGTAACTTGCTCCAGGATGCAAGGCCTGGTATTACTAAACATTCTGAAGAGTAGCCAACGTTTTACTGCCAGTGACTGTACATTACTGTACATTGATGATATCCAATTTTTTTTTTTAATCATAGGTTAAATGCTGGGCAAGAGATGTGCAACATTTATCTGCTGTACTGGACTTTGCCCGAACAAGTGTTGCATATGAAGTACTGCGCCACCTGTGGCTATCCGAAGTGGTTCTGGAAAGATTATCCACTAAAAAATATACCAGACGAAGATGCTAGTTCTTTGTAAAGTTATATAAAGTTTTATGTACAACCATTCAGAACTCAATTTTCGCAACTTTGTGAAGTGTTTCGTAATTGTCCCACTCTTCCTGTTTTTTGGCGATTTGTCTAGTCAGTTGTAAAATTGTTCTGTTGGTACCCTTTTTTAGCGGAAAAGGAAATAAATTAAATGAATGATTGGTATTTCCTGAGTAAATGTATTTATTAGGAGTGTTTACACAAGCAATCATTGGGATACAACAAAATTTTAAAAACGAAAAATCATTTAAAAAGAACCGTTCGCTGTAGTTCCCCGTTAGCATTTTTTATGGTAATGCCAATGGTTATACTTTGTTCCACATGTTTGCAGGAAACTGGCTATGCGACGCCACGTTTCCTTCCACTAAGGAATGCAAAATACACGTATAGTATATTCCACTAACAGTACTTGTGGAGTCTAAAAGTATAATAGCACTACGAGCACATGTTTTTTGCACTCGTAGTGCTAGGAAACGTTTCATCAGTCAGTTGACTGCAAACATAATGTGGAACTATAGTAACGGGAAGAGCGAACCGGGGACTAGAGCCGAAAAACCTTTTAGTAAAGAGCTGCGAACCCGGTCAGAATAGGCTAGAATAGATTCCATTAACGAGAACCTTGGCCTTGTGATAAGACAGTATACGCTAAATCTATAGAGCAGTGACATTTGCCGCCATATTGGCGCCAGCATGGGTTTTGGAGGGCATAACTACAAGGTGCACTACATAAAAATGGAGGGGAAAAACAACGGAGAGCGGATTTCTTAAGCTTAAAAGAACGTGTTTTCTCCAACAAAAATTGCGCGTTTTAATTCAGACATCACTCTTTAACATCAGCTTCAGTATGACGCCCTTCTGTTTTCTCTCCGCAATGCCCCTTGCAGATAATTCATTTAGGCTCAGCATAGTTATATACAATAATACTACGTCGTGTCACTGCTCTATAAGACTTGAGCCATTGCCGCAACTCCCAACAAGTCATCCAACTGCACTATACTGCTGAGGTTAATCTTGGCTGCACACTAGAACTGCAGCTGTTCTTTTTCATTGGTAGCTTGTCACTGTTAACAACTTGCTGCTTGGCTGAAGCCATGGTTTCGAACTTGGAGGAGGTGATACATCTTACATAACTAATTGCTGGTCTCGCACGTTGCTGTTGCCGTGTTGGTACACCCAAAACGTTTGACAGTTAAACGCAACTGCCTTGTGCGTTTAATATTCAAGTGGGGACAAGTGACCGCATATGGAAATCGTGTATGGTTTTTCCTCACCTTGGCACGGCCGAAAAGTTTGGCGGGAATCCTTAACAAGTTTTGTTTTGGGTTAGATATCAGATCTTTTTGGTGCAAATTGATGAAATCCAATTTTTTTCTCTTAGTAATTATGACGTGGAAACACCAATCTAGTTTTCTGGTCCATTTCTTTTTGGCTTTCGTTATATTTTGAGCGCAGCAGTCACCTTTTTTCATATGATCAGTATTTCAAACGCATGGCTCTATTTAATGTTCAGTTTGGCATTGTTGCATAATAACAATGTTTAAAAATGTTAAAACAATCAATTTGGAGGTTTGGAACTCCCTAACCCCCGAACCACTTGACCAATTAGAAAGGTCCATATGAAATGGGGCACATCTACGCAATACTTGCAAAATGAGCTAAGAACCAGCTTTATTCACCGCATGGAAGGATTTATTTTCGTGATACAAAAAGCGTTATTAGCACGTAATTCAGTGTTCCAAAGTCTCCCGATTAAACAAGTTTCAGCGTTTTCTGTCGCATGTCTAGTGGTCGCCATGCTCAATGTATTTTTTCTGGATAGGTGTGATCGTTTATCATCTTGGTGGGCGAGACATTAGCGTGTGTCTTGATTTATTGTAACGTCATGGTAGCATTAAACCAGTTCTTTGGATGAGTTATTTGGGTTGGGTATAACGCTGCGGCTCTGGCAGGATAGTGGCAGTGGTATAAGAAGGGTTTATTTTAAAGTTTTCAATACTGCACGTCACACTTATAGTAGCGACGTAGGACTTTTTTTTTTTTACCGAAATGAGGTAGAAGCGCGGTTGGGGGGGAGGAGGGTCCTGTATGTATAGCACTCTTTGCTCCAGGGTCATCAACGAGCAAGCTACAACACTGAGCGTTTCCCATATAAAAATAAGGAAATAAGATTTTTTCGATGAAAACGGAGGGGAGAAATACAACAGAGATTCACGCTTTATTTTAAAACCAATACATTAAAATACATTAAAATATCACATTTTTACTTGGTCACACAATAGAAATAACAATAATGATAAAAAGGCAATTTTAGTTGTAAGAAGAGCGTTCTGACCCCATGGCAAATAATTGTTCTTTGTGTATGTAACACTGCCTTACAAGTAACGTCATACCGAGCGTTGAGCCAAGAATTGATAAACAAATACAAAGTAATATGAGTAACGTCGAATAGGTGTGCTTGGCTTGAGAACTTGCTGGTTCTGGCACCTGGGAATCATTGTCAACGTCTGACCAATCGGGATCGATCGAAACCGAACGTAAGGAGGATGAGGTTGGAATCGAAGCCGTTGACGATGTTGGTTCAACTACTGCAGATAGGATTAGACGTGATGAAGGTTCTAATAAAAAATAAATAAAGTAAAGAACAACATAAGAGAAACGTCAAAAGATTCGCTAAATATTGTCACAATTTTTATCCGTACAGTCTGCATCCATGTAAAGAAAAAATAAAAGCCATCAAGGTTTGCTGCATTAAGTTGAATTGTGTGTTTCTTTCCTCGAGGCGATTTAGCACTTCATGAAAGACCCTGTAAGAGTTAAGAATAGCGGCGTAT
>JAHWFP010237830.1:31388-69519 GCA_023313725.1 Lithobius niger
CAGCCGAAAAGTTTGGCGGTAATTCGTAACTTGTTTTGGGGTAGATATCAGATATTTTTGGTCTAAATTGATGAAATAATTTTTTTTTCTTCTTATAAATTATCAGATGGAAAGACCAATCTAGTTTTCTGGTCCATTTCTTTTTGTTTTTTCGGCTTTCGGTACATTTTGAGGACAGCAGTTACCTTTTTTCATATGATTAGTATTTCTTATTAGTACTGCATATCTCCTTGCAAACCCACGGATTTATTTAATGTTTAGTTTGGCATTGTTGTGTAATAACAATATTTAAAACAATGTAAAAGGATCAATTTGGTCATTTAGAGGTCCCTAACCCCTGAACCACTTGACCAATTAGAAGAGGCCTTATGAAGAGATGCAAGCATTTTTTTTCGTGATACAAGAAAAGCGATACCAGTAGCCACTAGTTAGTAGTTAGGCAAATAGCAACGTTATTCACGTCGTTTTTTCAACAAGAAAACGTTAAGCTGTGGCACTAACAGTGATTTTTATGTTGTCAGGCGACCAAAGTCTCCCGATTAAAGAAGTTTCATCCTTTTCTGTCGCATGATTATTGTATCCTCACATGCCTGAAAACAGCCAAACTATACTTTAGCTGTAAAGACACAACGGGTTTATGGTGGTCGCCATGCTCATATATATTTTATCTGGATAGGTGTTATCGTTTATCATCTTGGCGGGCGATACACTCGCGTGTGTCTTGATACTATTAACAATTAAAAGATTTGATGAGCGTGCTTCACCTATTAATCTCCCTGAATGGAGTTTTTCAAAGACTGGTCAAAATTTCACGTCAGAAACATACGGCGAAAACAACACTAAAAACTACTTACCAATAATTCTAAGATTGTCGATGGCTACGAAATCATCATTGTTTTGTATATCGCCTCGAATTTCTATCTATAAAAAAAATAAATAAAATAAATAAATAAAGAAAAACTATAGACGAATAATTGAATTGTGAAGATCACAACTACTCGGCCAAACGAAATATGTTTTCATGCATTAATTTACACCGAAGCGAACGCTGCAAGCTAGGCGTTTTTCAAGTAGTGTTTGGATCCACTAGTCATATGTGGCTCTCTTACGACCGCAACTAAAAATTGGCTTAGCCCGGCATACAACGGGAATCCCGAATACTCCGAAAATATTTGCGGTAGGAACTTCATCTTCGAACTCAGGCGTTTCACGCACCAATGCGGCCTTGCCATGATATTTCAACCAAACCAGAACAAAATTGCGAATGAAACACACACGAAAAACATACAAAACTGACAAATATTGATTGGCGTCGGGTGAAATTTATATTACGGTCCACGATACGTTTCGGTGTCCATGTTCGTCTGGGCCGCACCTTTGTGGTAGATTGCCGAGTCTAGTTGAGGGTTCTTATGTGTTACTCTGTATTTTTACCTTTTTCACCTTCTGCAACTTTTAAGTACAATTTAAGGCAAGAATATGCCATGTATTCAAACCCTTTCCCAGAACCCAAGTATTTTGTATTGGGGGAGGGGGAGGGGGGGGGAGATTGTGGCTTAATGGCGCGTCGACAGCTTGGTCATTAGCGAATATTTTTTTTTTTATCAGGCTGTATAAAACGGGTTTGTTGTTACTCCACCGGCTTGTGTTTTTCGCTTGAGTTTTTCGCTTGAGTTTTTCGCTTGCGTCTTTCGCTTTACCCATGGGCCTGCGAAGTGTTTGTGTTGTAGAAAGACTATAATTAACGAAGGTAATTTTCTATTGTAGCGCGGATATGAATACCGCATGTTGTTCCCCCGTATGCTTGTATGAACTGTGTTCGTCGTGGTATGAAGTCACTCGATTCTGTGAACGAGTCCCTTCATTAGCCCTCACTAGGTGCAATACTGGATCCGAAGAGAGCCCACCTCCCCCGTGACTTTCATGCCTAGTAATAAATCCATGTACGTGACTTTACGCAGTAAAGGCGTTGTTGTAGGGGTTTTTCATCTGTTTGCAACACCCGGTGGGAGGCAATCATGGCCTCATCCTCTTTTTGTGTCAAATTCAGTAGAGTATTCGAACACGCTCGCTTCGCTCGTTCGGCTAATAAATTTGAATGGTCTTAAGCCGAGACAACACAATAAAACAATATTTCCCCTCAAATTAAATGTTAGTATTGTTATTACTATAGGCTTGAACCTATTGTAGGCGGTGCGAACAGACGTTTATTTAAAATTACATTTAGTGTTTATTTTAATGACTTTACCATATTTGTTAATGCCCCTTAAAAATCTGGGAGAAATACTCACTCATCTAAGTTTGGGCTCTTTGACTTTTGGTGTGACGTACTGCTGGTGTATGCTAGCCTTTGTCTTATTTCAGGTGTTTTCCGAAGTAGGCCTAAGCTATACGTATCATATCTATTTTAATAAGCTTTCGTTTGCTCCCGCATTTAGTTTCTGTTTAGTTATTTGTAACTTCTTTCCACATCGCACACTAACAGAATAAGCACTGTAACCTGGGCAACGTTAAGAAAAATGGTTGCGCTTGTCAATAGATGGCGGCAACAGCCACAACAACTGATTAAAACATCGCTACCTTTGTTGCACATTTTAACATCCACCCAAAGGTCAAGTTCTAAACGTTTCACATTATGAAAAATCACACAGGGAGCTACTGTAAAATGACAATTATACGTCTGTTTATATGAAATATTTTACAACGCGAGGATTGCTGTCAAGATTGTGTCAAAAGGAAAGGGTTGAAAGCAATTTAAAATAAAAACAAAATCATAGAAGAAGAGGATGAAACCATGACAAAATAACTGTAGTTCCCCCAACGGCATAAAATTAAGTGGGAGTGCCCCATTGCCACAATGTGTGGGCGCCCCATTTTTCACACCAGTAGCCTTACTCCCTATCCTGTGAGTTTGCAAGACTACCTATATTTAAAAGACTTAACGCTCGGTTTCACGTAGCATGCTAGACGCGTCGTCCAAGCGTTGCGCTGAACCAGGGCTATCTACAGTACTGGCCGGATCTTGAATGAAAAATAGCATTACGAGACTGGGTAAGCAATAAGGCCGCCGAAAGTGCCGCTGATGCGATTGATTTGCCGCATTTTGTCAACCGAGGGCGACACCCACCGTACAAACTGCGAACGGACGTGTTGCTTTTTTTTGCGAACGCAGTGAAATAGCTTAACTGTGGCTGAGTGATATTTTTAAACACCATTTAAAAATACTCTTATAAATAATAAAAAATTTGCCACCAAAATCTACGTAAAAATTTAAATTATTATTTCGAAAATCGCCACTAGCCGCCAATAGATGTCGCGTCGCACCGTACAAAGTTGCTCCCTCGAAGAACAGACCTCGACGAAATGAACCAGACGTGGCGGCCATTTTGTGTACCCCCCTGATATCGTTGTAGAGCGGGCCAGTTAGTTTAGTGGCCATGGTTGAACTGAAAGCACGAAGAACGAAAAACCCCAATCGTAGCATTGATTAGTGTTAGCGGGATGCACAAAAACGTGATATCTTCTCATTATTAGATTTACCGGTGTTGCAGCGCTAAACGAACATTATTGTACGGTAATGGTGACTATTCTTGAAGTCTTCGGACGATTTACTGCTACGTCAAAGGATCGTTTAACACATTTTTAATGAGAATTGAAAACGCCGTAGCGTATATCATACAGTACAATACACACGTACCTTGGTTTGTCTTCTGCTTGAAATTTATGAAATTAAACCTCCGGAGGCTTATTTTTGTCTTCGAGAGAACAAAGAAGTACGTAGCATGAAGCCATTATTGTTAAACTTTAATAATTTGGTGTCAATGCGGTGTTTTAAGTTTAAAATCCGCGTATCGCGTGTCACACGTACCTTTCACAGTTCAGTCCGCATGCTAGAGTAGTTCATTTTTGGGGTGTAAGTAGCGCGACTGGTGGCAGAATCGGTGGCTAACTGGACGACGCGTCGAATTTCTAACGTTAAGCTTGTACATCCAGGTAGCCTTGGAGTTTGTGAACGGCATTTCAAACTCAACGTCGTATAAATAGTTCAATGATTAATGATTTCTAACATTCCTAACCTATTTTTCAACCTTACCTCGATTGTTGATTGAGGCTGAATGACTTCTATGACGGCTTCTGCTTTTTTCCAGTTGTTGTTCGTATCAGTTTGATAAAAACTGATGAAATTACCAGGAATCGCATTGATATCTGCAAAGACTTTAAGATTTGTGTTGCCCGACGCTCGTAGAAGATAGTCGAATTCCAAGATATGCGTTCTGTTGAGAACAAATGAAAGGGATCGAAGAACATACATGCCTGATTGGGATTTGTTCGCTGCCGATATGTGCAAGAATTTGTTGTTGCCTGCAAATAAAGTGGGGGAAATGTATCATGTAGTTATTTCACACACACACACAAAAAAAAACCAGCAAAAATTACTAATAAAACACGCAGCTAGTACAACGTTTCGGTAGAAGTAATGCCCCGTCATCAAGCACGATATACTCATAGACATCAGATGAGTTAAAATTAAAAAATAAAATATTAAGGCGAAGCGGTGAAGCTGCCGTTACATTACAACTTTAAAAAAATAATAATCCGTGAAGAGGAAGAGAGCTCCGAATCGTTCCAAGTTCGAAGTCACTCTCTCTCTACCCTCGTATGCCAATACTGGTTTTTTTAACTTAATGTAATAGCCACAAATCCACTTCGGGCTAAACCTTTGCCCTAAACCTTTCCTCTAGGCCCTTCATACCCAATTCCAACGATTTGCAAAGACTGCTACCAATGGAGGGTAACAATATTTTTTTTGAAATACGAAGTAGCTATTTTCTTTTATACCAACTGACGACAAGTGGGTTGGCCTGCCCCCCCCCCCCCCTCCCTGCTTTCATAGTTGTTGTTTTTTTTTTTTATCAGACACAAGAAGGACAAAGACTTGGACTATACAGGAAAACGTTTAAACCGATTTTCATGAAATCAGGCGTACGGAAATTTTAACCAAATTTGTCGACGGAACTACAGTTTTTTCTTTCTATAATTTCAATTATGGGTTTACAAAATCCGCCACGTAGCAAATGGTTGTCCGCAGCGGTTGCTTCCTTCCGTCATAATTTTCTAAAGTGGAATCGGTAAAACGGGAGCCTACATGATAATGCAATTAACGAGAAAAATGCACTAAATATTGCGTGCGCAATTATTAGGGAAGGACAGCTGCAGCAAAATAAAACATATTATTTGGACAGCAAATAAAACATATTTTCATGCTCTTAATGGTTGATTTTTGTTTATTTATTCATCATATCGCGGAGTTACTCGTCGTTATTGTGTGCGCAGCGTATCTTGAGTCCTGCAGATATTTTATGAGCGGATACGTCTTCCTGGAGGGAGCGTCTTTAATCGATTGCCGCCATTGTTTTTGTAACCATCTTGGATATCAACAAGGCACTCTGGTACCAAAAATATACAATCTAGTATCTGTGTTCGTTCTGGCGCGAACTCAAGATAGGCCGCGGACACTATAAGCTAGAACGTTTTTATGGGCATATTTGTTACGGCTGCATGCTCGAAGACCAGGCTTCGAAGCTCTGGACCCGTATGCATTGCATGCGTAGCATACTTGTACGTTATGCTACAGGTCAGCACAAAATAGCTTATTTCATATTACCCACGTATTATTTATTTATATTTTACGTAAATAAAAAAATAAATAAATAAAATGATGGCTTCACCAGTATTTTTTAATGTTTTGCATATTTACCTCCTTCGAAAATGGCTCCCGTGCGATTCGAAAATTACGAGTGCCAAGCGAGTTCAGGGTCGGGTGCAAGATTCGTCGTTACTAAAATAATTTTCTAAAATAGTAGTGCAGGGCAACCAATGAATTCTACGGTTCCACCAGAAATGAAAAACAAATCCACCTTTAAGAGTAGTTTGTCCAGACTATAATCACTTAAAATTATCACCAGACGTGAACATCCTTTTTAAAATCCCATTATGGTTGTTATTACCAGCTTTTATTACTCGCTAATTCGTCAGCACGCGTTAAGCTCTTGCACCTACTCCTGCTGCCAAATGTTTTAAAGTTTATTAACCTGACGCATTCATTATAATACCACCTTGAACTTCATTTTCTTTCATACCTTTAAACTTTTGATCTTCAAGTAATTAGCTTAATGCAACAACGTAACACAAGCTTTAAATCTCTGCTCCTTAGATAACATTCCACACCCCAAAATAGAAATGTCAAGTGGTGCGCAGTGGGTCGTTCCATTTGGGTACCTTACACCAGAGCCCAATATATGTCTGGGTGTTGGTGCACATCTCCGACCCCAACATTTGGTCTTCGATATACGCCCCTGACCTACACCGAAGAAAAACACACTTTTAAAGGGACATACCACACACTCACTCCCCACAGTTTTTGTTTGTTTGATTTTGGAGTATTCATCAGTCATGTTGTCCTCTTTCTGTTCACCACCTTATTGATATTACATTGACGATTAGTTTTTAACCGTTCTTGAACTGTACTGTTTGGCTAAATAGCACAGTTCAAAAACGGCTAACAGCATCTTAGTACTAAACAGGAGTTACAAGTCGTACATCCAGATATTATCATACCCTGTTCAAAAGTGAAAATGGTCGCATGGACTTATTGCAACACTGTTGCATCTAAAACCTTACAGAAAAGCTTGTTCGTGTTCCTTTCCTGTTTTTACCTTGGTTCAGTTAAACCTTACCTTAAACATCAATTTTCCAATTTATAAACGTTTGAACGAACGTAGCAAAATTGCTTCACACAAAGAAAAAACCAGGTGCAACATTTACACACATTTGACCTAGAGTTGTAAAACTGAGACCAATTAAGACTGCAGCGTCAGCACCTTTAAAGGCACTCGTTTCCGAGACAGTCTGGAGAGTCAGCACTTTTAAAGGTGCTTGTATCCGAGACAGTGTGGCGAGTCAGCACTTTTAAAGACGCTTTTTTCCGAGACAGTCTGGAGCGTCAGCACTTTTAAAGGTGCTTGTGTCCGAGACAGTGTGGCGAGTCAGCACTTTTAAAGACGCTTTTTTCCGAGACAGTCTGGAGCGTCAGCACTTTCAAAGGCGCTTGTTTCCGAGACAGTCTGGAGAGTCAGCACTTTTAAAGGTGCTTGTGTCCGAGACAGTGTGGCGAGTCAGCACTTTTAAAGACGCTTTTTTCCGAGACAGTCTGGAGCGTCAGCACTTTTAAAGGCGCTTGTTTCAGAGACAGACTGGAGAGTCAGCACTTTTAAAGGTGCTTGTTTCCGAGACAATCTGGGGAGTCAGCACTTTTAAAGGCGCTTGTTTCCAAGACATTCTGGAGTCAGCACTTTTAAAGGTGCTTGTTTCCGAGATAATCTGGGGAGTCAGCATTTTTAAACGTGCTTGTTTCCGCGACAGTCTGGAGAGTCAGCACTTTTAAGGGCGCTTGTTTCAGAGTCACTCTAGAGAGTGTCTGTAGGTAAGAAAAGGCTTGATGACAAGACATATGAATAGGACTAACTGGGTAACGATTTCTTGTAGCAGAAACGGATTTTGGTGATCAGCTCGACTGAAGTTAAGCCAAGGGTGAATGAGCTTTCTCCAAGCAGTCGTCAAGACCATGCATGTTCCAGATTCGCATTCAGAGAACATCAATACTTTGACGTTAATTCGTGTGACATATTAGCAGACATTGTGATAGTGTTATAATGATAGTGTGACTGCGATCGAGTTAAAACTATACAGGGGCCCATTCCAAAGATCACGGTTCAAATCCCGAACTCCTGACGACACGCAAATTTTTTGTCATTATTGCTGCTCACTTGTCATTCTTAGCTGTTCACACGCCCCATTGTGTTTCTTCAACTATTATTAATATCAATTGGATTTTGGAGGTAAAGATATATACGTACCATTACGAGTTGGTGAATGTGGTATCCCGAGACTGGAAGATGCGTTGCTAATGATCCCAATTGTATTGACTGGTGATTCTCCCCTCCAGCCCTCGCAAAAGTCACCTTCGGTTTCAAAGTCACATAGCATAGTTTGCAGAGAAACTGTGGGGGAAAATAAGACTATGTTAAACGGGGAAGATGCTTGAATGCTGGCCTGTTTCAATACTAGTTTTTTTGAAAAAAAAAATAAGTAAGCAAAAATTTCTTTATGACATAAAGCTTAAATCGGAAATAATCCAACTACCACTAGAGGAAGGGTCATGTCGAAAAAAGCAGTATGTTTATGTGAGTGTGATGACTATGATGAAGAGCAGGTTTACGGTTCGATTCTGAGTCACGAGTTAAAATAAGGTCTGGATAGGTAAGAGAATTTGGGAATGGAAGCACAGGCTAGGGAGAGAATTGCTCAAGGTCAACTGAGATAATAGCTCCCTCGCTCCACTAAGGAAAGTAGTTACTATCTCAGTTGGCCTCGGAATTGCTACCGGTACTCAGCCAGTCACACTTAGAGGAGAGCAGATGTTGCACGTGTGGCTTTCATGACTTCATGCCGGAGAGGGAAAAAAAACTCCTTCGCGTTCTGGGTGGTCTCCATTAAAGAATGCTTCGTAAACATTCGCTACTGAAAATGATCAGCAAATGCAGGCCTGACTGCGTGTGGCGTCACCAGTAGTCTGCTAACATACCATTACTGTATTCCCATGGTTGTATACCGGCCGGATCTTGGGTGAATAACAGCAGGCGCGACTAGATTGGGCAATATGGCCGACAAACGCACTGCTGATGCAGTTGATTTGTCCTGTTGCCGCTTTCTGTCAGCCGAGGGCGGTAGTTGCAGTTCAAAAGAACGTCATCTGAGGTGGTGCCACTCGTTTCCTCGAAACACTTTTTTTGATAACGAACATGTCGGTATTTACTAAAGAGCTGTGTGCAGGTCGAGAAATTTAATAGCTTATATGGACATTTTTTTTTATTTGTACGTGTAGGCTACTTAACGGGTGATTTTTGGGATTAAGTCGGTGAATTACTAAGCTATCTGTCAGTTGCCACTATTTGGCAGTCGATGTCGCGACTCGCGATTCACCAATCAAAATTAACCAATGCGAATTGCTTGGCCAAATGCCGAACAGACCTCAAAGAAATGAAATGGGCCACTCGTGGCGGCCATTTTGTCTGCGCCCCTAATATTGTTATAGGTCGGGTCCGATAGTTTACTGGTCATGGTACTCCCTAGTACAGCGGTTCCCTACCTTTTCTACAGTATTCCTCCCCATCACAACCAGCTGAAGTGCAGCCCCCTCCACCTCCCACCAACTGCTCCGTAATTTTTTTTAATAAACTGAGTGATACTGGTCAGACTGGAAAATCTGTATTATAATTTTTTTTAATGTTTCCGATGTTTTCACAAGCTAGCATTAAAATTAGTTGTGCCAGTGCCACATGCAGGTCTAACTGTGCCAGTGCCACACTCAGGTCATTCTCCACATTAAGACGATTTCTGTACTTTGTTTTAACTGCAGCCATTGCTGAAAATCCAGCATCACACGGGTAACTCGTTGTAAATTGAAGGAGCACTTCCAGACCATATTAATTTTAAGTTCTTCATACTGGTTTTGAACTAAAAGCCAAAATTCTGGAAGTGGTTTTATTTTTAAACGCTACTGAATAGTGTCTTGTCGCTCGAAAGTTCAAGTACTTGCTCTTGAACAACCATGCTTAGTTCTGTCATATGTTACTGAGAAGGGATCTCGACGACGAAAGAAACTAGTTGGAAAGTGAAATTACTACCTGAAATATTTTCAGATATTTTCGCGTCTTTCATCTGAAGGCCATGCCATACAATTGACTTTTAAAGAAAAAATAATACTCGGCCGAGCGATAAATGCTACAATAAATTACTTTATATTTTCGGCCTAAAACGCTGAAAACGTCAAATGAAATTCTTGGCAGAAGAAATTGAAATTAGCTGTAAATAGCAGCAAAAAGTGGGGAATTTGAAAAAAAATTTTTCCAACAGATGCCGCCACTGGAAGCAAGCAAAGGACAGTAAACGGTGATGCTCTCAAAGTCTGTCAAAGGATGGCGCCACGTACCGCAACCAAGAAAATCGCACACGGAAGCTAACAAACGAATCTTAAAAGTCTGTACAAGAAATGCGATTATCGACGAAAATATTTGAGAGATGAATTTCATCTTTGAGTTCGTAACTTTCACGCGCCAAATCTGCCTTTCTTATATGGCACATGTACCCAAAGCTTAAACACGAAGTCATATTTGACCATGCACACGTTTCATACTACACAGTAAAAAGAAACCGTTTAACCCTTCTTGCACATTTCTATAGAGCAGCGTCAAGTGACGTCATATTGGCTACGAGACACCATTTGGAGGTAATAGCTACATGGTGCACTAGATTAAAATGTAACGGAAAACAACGGCACTTCTAGTCAAGACAGTGCTTTGAGAGCGGATTTCTTAGGCTTAAAAAAACGTTGTTTTCTCCAACAACAAAAATAACACGTTATAGGCTTAAGAAATGCAGTCAAATAGCATTGGCTTCAATAAGACGATCTTCCTTTCTCCCTCAGTGCTCGTTGCAGCTAACCCAGTTACTGGCTCCACCATAGCGTTATATACAATAATACTACGTCGTGTCACTGCCCTATACAAGTAGAGAATTTTATTTTTTTCTGAATAACTGTATTTCATACACAACCGATCTTCAATGGCCCCATGCGTACATATGGCCGGAAAATTTACTTCTGAAAGAATGTAAACAATGTAGGCAACTGCAAAATCAAACCAAGGTTCGGTTCACAACACTCAGGTAAAGTGCAGTATTTTCAGTTTTAAAGGCATCGTTGGCGATGTTTAGCGTTAAGAATGATCAAAGCACGTAGACACAGTTTTCAGCCGCTGTTATTTAGATTTAGTACGTAAAACGAATTGTAAACCTTGTGCCTACTTATGTTGACGTAGGGAAGGCATGGTTCATCACGAGACTTGACTGTGTCTACAAATGTAGCCACGAACCTTAGAAAGAAAGTGAATTAGCTTCTGACAGTGAGGATCACTTAGTAATGAACGAAGGTCATTTAGAAGGAATTCAGTGAATCTTTAGCTGACAAAAATACAGACGTGGTAAAATAATGACGACAAAGACATTGTAGATGACAATACAGGGTGGTCCACAAAAAACTTACGACCCAACATTTTCTAAGTCCAACTTTTTTAGTTAGTTACCCCTCAGAACCAGGGGAGGACAAAAGTCTTCCCGTTTCATTAGATTTGATTTCTGTCCTCTCCTGGTTCTGATGGGTGCTAACTAGAAAAGTTGGACTTAGAAAATGTTGGTTCGTCAGTTTTTTCGTGGACCACCCAGTATTACTATTCAAAGTCACAACTACACTGATAAACGGAAGAATATTCCAGTAGGAAATACTGAACAAAGTGGCACAGATGTCAAACTTATAAACGTAAAACGCCTTTTCAGTTTTCTAAGTACAAGGTTAAGATTAACGCGCGCTTTACAAACTAGCGTTGTGTTATTTAAGCACATGTAAAGAAGCTGCTTTCTGCCGTGGGATATGCGGCCCTTGTGCCCAATGTCCACACATGTAAACATGGTGTATTTTTGTTATCATAACATTTAAAACATGGCAAAAAAAAAAGCGAGAAGGCCGGAAGTATCAAAGAGCAGCAACGGGTTAAATTTAAGAAAAGTAGTGGGAAAATGTGGTGCACAATAACCTTAAAAAATTAACGCGAACTAAAAAAAAAAGCAAGTCGTGAGCCAAAAAAATATATATATATATAAAACAAAATATAATGTAGCGTTGTTGAAAAGGTGGAAAAGTTAGCTTATAATTTGAAATATATCAAGGACCACGCTAGTGGTCTGCCCGCCAAGTTCAGTAATTGTCACACTTCATTGTAACTTCTTGTAAGAAAGTCATTGTTTAATACTTGCATTACTGTTGCATGGCCACTAGCTTTTGGTAGTTACTGAGCGTATTTCACGATGGTGAGGATAAATACCTATGCGGCGAAACAGCTTGAAAAGTGTTGAAAATGGACAGTGTTTGTGCTCTGACAAGCAATAGTTGTTTCAATCAAGTGCATAAACTGTATCAATGTCATAAAAGTGCGTGAAGATCGCTGATTTCAGCTGACTACTATATACTGACTGCTAATTCCGCTCATATTGAATAAATTATGCGACAGAACGAATGAAATTTGGTATTCAACACTTTTTAACTCCAATACGTGCCTTTTACCGAATAATACTTTGGACATTAAATGAAAACTTGAACATTGCTACCGAAAGTAGCAATGTTCTAGTTTTCATTTAACCTTTGAACTAGTCGGTGCGATTAACGTGGCGAATGTTTTGGTGTGTTGATATCACTCCTTTGAAGGGCCGAACCATTCAGAACCTAGCGGTCCCTTTTACCAGTTTTGGTTTTTGATATGATCTGTTTGCCAGTGAGCAGATGTTTCCTAGAAAACTTCCTTAAAAACATCTTCATTATCAAATAGTCCATTTTTCATAATTTTCGAAATTATTAATATCGTATCAGTTTGATTACCTGTTTCTTGGAGTGCACTGACCAACATAAACAGAACAACTGTTGAAAATTCTGACCGCGGTTTCATCTTAAGAACGTCTTTGGGCTGCAGTCCGTTTGCGGGTCTATCAGCTATTGTCGGCACCAGGAACAGTGTAAAGAAAAGAAAAGAAATTGTATGGCACCGAAGACGGTCGGGTGGCGTCGCCGGGATTATGAACTTCCTTGACGGCAACGACGGAATTTACATTCGTCGAATGCTTTTGTTCTTGAGCCCCATCTCAGATAACGACTCTATTGCCATCAAAGATTGGTCAGCTAAAAATAAAGAACAAATCTTCAAAGCCTTTCGATGGTCGGGTTTATTGCGAATAGTGACATACATTTCGGGCAATATGGGTCGAAAACTGCAAAACAGGCACGGTTTGCACATACCAGGATTGGTATAAAGGAGGTGTCTCCAAGATTGTTCTGCTCCAGGCTGATTCTTCTACTTTTCTGAGCAAAGATGGAACTGGCCCATGGGACGGTGGGTCAAATGGGTCACTTACTCTTTGAAAAATAGTGTCCCCAAAATGCTAAAACTCAATTTTCATACTGTATTATTTTCATACTGGAATAATTTTCATAGCATGGATTGGGTCACGGACGGTGGGTCACATTTTGTTCTTTATCGGGTGGGTCATGTGGGTCGTTGGTCAGGGCTCGAGTGGGTCAGGTAGGTCATGGGGTCGGAAAAAGTGACCCACCTCCATCTTTCGTTTCTGAGCCGCAATCCTATGCCATCAATGCCGTAATTAAGGAGGTACAAAGGTGGCCCAGCAGGCAACGGGACCCTAATTCAAAGTAGGGGGGAGGGACCATTTTTTTTTTTTTTACATAAAACTAAGCCAACCCTTGAACCCATAATTGTTTAGTCTTTTGGGGGCCCTACATTTTACTGGTGCTTCCCCTTACCCCCACCTTTGAAATGGCTATTGCATCAGCTGCGAATGAAGAAAATTGTTAGTCTTCTATCCGTCAGTCTGTCTGGCCATCTTTCCGACGCCTTTTTCAACTCCGGCACGGTAACAGATAGAGACAAACGGTTTTCACCCATTAGATTCAGCGTCCAAACATTTGTTAACATGAATAAAAAAAAACTGGGAGTATGAAGCGGTAGTGGCCGACAAGTGACCCAGTGATCGAAGTGGGTCACTTTTTTCGATCCACGACCCACCTGACCCACTCGAGCTCTGACCCACGACGACCCACTTGACCCACCCAATAAAGAACAAAATTAGGTAAAATATTATTAGGTAAAAATTACGTTGTGCGTGTTTTTACCTAATAAATATGTTTGAAAAATCACGTTGTGTTGTGATTAGGCCAATCACGTCATTCGCCAGCAGCAGCGTTTCAATGACCTTTAAGCAAGGGAGAAGTTTTGTTTTGTTCGGCGAGAGAGCATCCTTCAGGGAAAAATGCAACAAAAACACAGGTAATGTTTGTTTCCTCCGGGCAATAGAAACATTAAAGCTATTGCAGCCTCAAAATTTGTTTTATTGATATCGATTATCGCGCTAAATTTAAACAATTTTATCGGGATAAAAATTTTTTGTGTTGTGCCATCTCTAGTCTTGACTAACCCAAGCCATTTCTCGTGCGTGCCTTGCTATGGCAAAATGAGATTTTGGCATTGTTAAATCAACGGCCTACAGTCTGCGGCCTTGCAGTGCTGGAAACACCGGTTCTCGTCAGATCCCCGAAGTTAAGCAGCATTGGGCTGGATTGATACTTGGGTGGGTGACCGCCTGGGAATCTGGCTGTTGCAGACATTGGGCTTTAGGGCTTCGGGCAGATGACCAGGAGTGGTTAACGCTCGTTAATCCCTTTAAACCCTTTACAGTCAGGGAGGACCCTCCCAGAGGACCAAAGCAAGGGTGACAACATGAATATTTCCACGTCGTAACGAATGTGTACACACATATAAGCTCCTGATGACATTTATAAATATTTTAAAATTTGTACCAACGTTTTCAAAAAAAAAAAAGACAAAATAAAATATTTTAAAGCTCTAAGTCCAGATAGATTGGACACAACATCATCATCTTGCCTTATAGCCAAGTCTCCTAGGAAAAACGACAACGAACGCCGAAGCAGCAAACCCTACAACGGGAAGCGGGTTAGCGTGTGAATTCTTTGGCTAGAAGTTGAAATTGGTACGTTGTTGCCTTGAAAAGTTGAAATTATCACATTGTTACCTCGACTAACAATTTGCTCTGCGCGGTCATCTCAGCGGCAGGTGTTAAATGACGTCATGCATGAAGGACAGTTGCCTCGAAAAGTTGAAATTGCCTTCGACTAACAATTTGCTCTGCGAAGTCATCTCGTCGGTTTTAAATGACGGCATGCACGAAGGATAGTTATTTTTTACAGAGTACGGATTACGCATTGACTGAACCAAAAAGATAATTTTCGGGGGGGTTGTCTGGGATGGAGATTGATTCAGTTTTTGCTAAATCTTGAAAAAGGAGAAGGAGGGGAATATTGTATGAGGAATAATTGCCCGTCGCAGTCAACATCCAGGTCACTCACACCGAAAACTGGGAAATAACCACGGGCGAAACAAAACCCCGGGCGAAGTCAGATAGATTTACTACATAATGTACGAATTGCATAACACGCATAAACACCATAATTATGCCCAGAACGAGTTTAGAGCCAGTGATAGGGGGAACAGCAACGGGGACAACTTACGCTGCCGAGCTCGGGGAATCTCCACCTAAGCTTAGTTGTTTAATTTTTCGATGTAACTAACATTGTATTTTAGCAGAATTTTATGTCAACTAAAAGTTAGTTTTGTCTTGTAAATCTCTGCAATTCCATCAAATACATCTAGAAACACGGAAAATGTGTTGGCATCCAAGGCTCTGTCCCAGACCGCACTTGGGGCAGCACATGGCGCTCCTCCCCCAAAGTCCCGTAGCAAAAAAAGGGTCCCAAAACCCAGTTGTACCAGGCCTTGGAAAGTCTGCCACCGGCCTTGGCAACTCCAACATTGTGTACTTGCATTGATTGTGACGGAATTAAATTGAATCTGGCAGAATGCGAATAGGGTATTTTGACCGTAATGAGATAGAATAAAAAGCCTGTGCCCCTACAGTGCTGTAATTTTTTGCATTAATTCTGCTTTAATTCGAACAGCTTGCTTATGAGCAAAAGTGTTTTGGGGTTTGAAATGCTCCCAGAAAAACCCATAGCGCCAGAAGGCAAGAGGGGTAATTTTACTAGGTAATTCCCACCAGAAATTACTACGGTAATTCCCGCCAAAAATTACTATCATCTTTTGCATGCCACAACCTACATGAGCATAATACATCACAGGGCCCGTCTCATCTCGAAAACGCCAGGGGTGGTTGATGTCAGACTCGAACCCGAGACCTATGGTTCATGATATCGTCATGTGTACCGAGCCACCTTGCATCACGAATAAAAGTACTAGCCGTACTAGCTTAAAACACACGCTAGTGTGTCGCGCGCCAAGGTTCAACGACACTACTAACGTCCGTCCTTAGTTAAAATGAAGATGAGCATGGTGAACGCTAGACACCATAGTGCCTCTTATAGCTTATGCAGTTCGGCGGTATTCTGGCATCTGAGGAAAAATAACAATACGACAGAAAAGACCGAAATTTCGTTTGAACGGGAGACTTCAGTCGCATGACAACAAAAAAAAAGTCACAATTAGTGACCCAGCCTAACGTTTCCTTGTTGAAATAAAAATGCATGAAACGGACATTTGCCTACTTACTACTTGGCATATTTCACGAAAAAATATTTTAAGTATTTAAGCTGAAATTTTGCATGCATCTGCAGTTTAACCGTGTGGCGTGCGTTTTGCTGGTATGGGGAGCGTAAGGCTGTAAATTCAAAATCACTTTAAGGGCAGTGCTATACAATATTTTGCCTCAACAGAGCAACATTCAGTTTTGTAGAGATTTTACCATACGAAAAAGGCACACTACTCCTGATGTACGTTCCTTCAGGGCATTACACCTGGTCACAATAAAGGTATTTCGTCCAGATTGATGAACTAGAAACTTCATTGGATCGGTTCATGCGTTTCGCCGGAACTGCGGAACAGACACGTTCGTGCCGGCAGCTATCCTGCTGCATCGTCAGAAAAGGGACGTGAAGCAATGAGGCTATTGTAAAGGGTCCTTCAGGAAGTCCGATTGAGCCCGGATATTTTACCGCATTTTTCGCCCCTCTGTCAATCCACCATTACGCGCCTTTCTGTCAATCCCCCATTACTCGCAGTGTCGGACTGGCCCCCTTGCGGTCTCCTTCCCCACACCCTTATATATACATTCAGGGCCCCCCTATCTTGCCAACTCATCATACGATTTTGCCTTGGGAGTACCTTTGAAAGGGTCCTGAAAACCCAGCTAGGGGGTCTGGGTTGCTTACACTGTTACAGCGCCCGGCAGAGTCCTTGAAGTTGAAGCATTTTACGCTATTTTAGTGCCCGTTTCTGCCATTTTCTTACTTCCAGTGAACACATTTGCAACAAATTGTCAAGCAAATTTTGGTGATTTGTCTTGTTCGTTCTTCAAAATGGCAGGTTTCGGAAAAACTTAATTTTTTTAAATAAAATCATGTTTACTTTGCGAATTAAATTAATCGGGTTCAGTTTCTTCTTTTATGGTTTAATGAACGACGAAATGCTGTGTGCCCCCGCCAGAAAATGGAAAGGAGTGTGCCCCCGACTACGGAAAGGTGAAAAATATTAAAATCTTTTTCTCAGTTTTATCCCAAACGACTACGCCTCGAGGTATTCTAGCGAATTATTTCCACATTTTAAAGCAGCAACATGCTAATAAAAAATGGAGGGAGAAAAACGAAAATGTATGTCGATTTTAAAAGTTTATCTCTAATAATACCTCAAATTGTTTTGGCTAACTGATTAAAAGATGAAATCTTTTATTAGAGATTGTTAGAGATAAACTTCCACATTTGAAATCGACATACGTTTTCGTTTTTTCTCCCTTGATTTAGGAGATCTTAGAGGTTTTTGCCATTAATTTCTGGACCAGTCTCGTGCTTGGAGGAAAGATAACTAAGTATCTGGAAGGAGTACAGCAGGGAAGCGACCTGAAAGATCAGGGGCAGCGTTTCTGTTACTCGCATGCTACACAAGTGTTGCGAAAACCAATGAAAAAAAATCCGCGTCATACACTATACTTTCAAACTGACCGACTGATCAGCATGGAAACTTTAATTAGCAGTGAAAATTTATCCGCTTTTGCAACTCAATAACTCCATATTGCCAACTGTCTTTTCGGACGGTTGGGAGAGGGGAGGGGGCAGGTCCCCATCACCCAGTCGCTATCGCTGCATGTAATGAAAAAGCCCCTCCGCCTATTTATATAATAGTTATTTTAAAATAACTTAACGTTACGCCAAACAAATCAACGCCAAAAAGACACAGTTTGTGCGTAATTCTAATTGGCTGTGCTACTTTTTTTAACCCTTTATTTACTGAATAACAACACGAAGAGTGCACTGTAGTTGGCACCGACAAGAAGCACTCTGCAGTCTGATCCAATGAATGGGACAGCCACGTCACGTGCGGCCTGCCTACTTCGTTCCTTCCTTCTTCCACTTCTTTGCCAAACGTTTACACTTTACAGGTCTTGCGTCCTAGCTCGGGGTCCTTGCGCCCTCGGCGATTGTCGACTAACAGACCTGGCTAGTCCAACACTGGTAACTCGCCTTTCTGTCAATCCCACTAGTACTTGCTTTTTTGTCAATCCACCATTACTGGCCTCTGTCAATCGACCATACTGGCCTTTCTGTCAATCCATCAAGTCGGATCCTTTTGTGATCGTTGTTTAGCTTCTCATTATCTGCGACTCAAAAGTGCGCTTTCTTGGGCTGTCAATTCCCTACCCACGGATATAAAACAAATAATGACGGACCATTTAAGAACCAATTGTTCAACTTGTTTTATAATAAGTCAAAACCCCGTTCATTTTAGCAAATATGTTTAATGCACCGTGTGAGACTAATAATCCATAAAAAAAAAAATGTATTAGTAAAAATGTATAAAACTTTACACGATCTTTAAGGGACGTTAGGTTCCGTTGACATTGTTTGGTTTTCTATTAATGCCCGCCACTTCAGGCTTTTTTCGAGGACGTTTAAAATTTTTTCAACAAATTTCGCTCATTTGATAACCAAAAATTCGTGTAACGTTTTAATCAATATCAGTGATTTCTGAACTTAAATAAAAAATGTTTGCACCTATTCACCAATTCGACGATGTAGAAAGTTAATAATCCAATCGGACAATGGGTTATCATGGGTATGGCATATGGGTACAGTAATTGACGGCAGCTCCCTTTAAGTTTAGCCTTGCTTCCCTCCTCACGTCAGTGTTGTATATTATCTGCTTAAATAATTTCGCACAAACCCATTGTATTTTTTAATTTTTCGATTTTTAGTTAGGAAAAACGCAATACATAAAGCAACCCACACCAGGTTAACCATTCTCTTGTCACAACCGTTATTAAAAAATGAACAATTTCAAAAGGATTATTGCAATGAACACGCTACAAATGGAAAAATTTCCAGAATTTCTTCGTAAAACATAATGAAACGTCCAGCAGTGTTAATATTCTCCATTAATTCACCAAACGCATAATTACAATGTAATAATTTCAGAATATTGAAAAAAAAAATTGGCTGCATTACTTTGGAAATGTATGACGTCGTCAGCAAGGTCCACAGGGACCACAGGGACCACATGGACCACATGGACCACAAGGGCCACAAGGGCCACAAGGATACCCACATGGACTGCAATTACCATACGGAGCACACGGACCCAAAGGTGCTAGTGATGTTGGATAGCACGGTCCACAGGGACCGCATGGACCACAAGGACCGCATGGACCACATGGAATGCTAGAAGAGTTGCCACCTTCATTAGGCAATGTGCCACACGGACCACCGGAACCACAGGGTGATTCTATAAATAGATTTGGGGCACCCGGGCAGACAACGTTAGGTTCACAAGGTGGGTTAGGAGGATACGCCTTATTTTTAATCGGTATTTGCGGGCAGCCAAAACTAGTACAGTAGACGTGAGCTTGCTCTTCGTTGAAGTGATACCCGCAAGGTACACTGCCCGGTTGGGCTAGAGGACTGCTAGGTACAAATCCTGGATATGGATAAACGCCAGGGCCACGAGTCTCTCGCTTGTTACACTCTCCCTCGTCTTCTTTGTAATTGTACTTGGGGGTTGGAAGGTCGGCCCCAGTAGGTGGGTTGTGGACCGTATACTTATCCACTACTCCAGGTCGCATGCTAGCAGCTGGTAGACTGTATTGCCTCGAATTGAAAATCTGCGGCAGAGCGCACGGATCGCAACACTTAACGTCTCGTTTGTACAGGCAACTTTCATTTTCATCTGCTGCGTCCTGTGGCGTAGCCGTGCATTTCCGGATCGTGTGCCATTCCTTCTCACCCAAGACGTTCGGGTAAGGTACGCAACAAGATGGCGGCGGTGGTGGAGGCAAACACGGTAGGCAAGGAGCTACGAGGTGACAAGGTGGTCTGCAGGTTTCACACGGATCTGTAATGGCAGCGTCGATCGACTTTAAAATGGGAGCCGGTTTTTCTATATTACGTGCTTCGTAATTTCCCAACTTCCTGTGAAACTCGTGGAATTCGCACTCCTTCATGTGGACGCAAGACGGTGCCGTCAGAGCCCGGCGTCGAAACTCCCGGTCTCCAAATTGGAAGGTCCAGGGTACGGTGCTATTCTGCTTCTCAATGCTCACAGTGTTGTTGAAGATGGGTTTTGAAGCCGAACCAAAAATGCAAGCACCTGATGGACAATTCTCATTCTTGTAGAAATGGTTCTCCTCCTCTTTCATGGACTGGTCTTGAGCACATTCGTTGGCTTCATCCCGCCAGGCCTTATCTTCATACTGGAAATGCCAGGGCACCGCTGGTGGTTGATTGTTGAGTGATCGCGACTCCCAAGACATGGTTACGGCTTCCTGCAAGAGAAAAAAATCCCCCGTTTTGATTTAGTGGTAACTTATCTACATAATAATGCTGGATCCCGGCTGAGCTGATAAAAGGAAAAGGAAAGTTAAAGGAAAACCGGAAGGGCAACAATCACTTTAATCGCTTCTCATTGTTTTCGTGCACGTGTAATGCCTTTGCTACGGTGCCTAACAATTCATAGTGCACGTGCGCAGGATTCAGTGACTTTGGCCAACAAAAAAAAAATCACCGTTTGTCAGCCTGTGTGCGCAAAAATTGGATTGAAATTTTAATCCGTGAAAGCGTTTCTTAGCCAGTGTGTGCGAAAATGGGAGTGGGGAGTGGGGAGTTGGGAGTGGGGAGTGGGAGTGAGGGGGTTGGGAGTTGGGATTGGGAGTGGGGCCGAGAGGGGGGGGGGAGAAGTGGGTCTGTAAACTGAATTCATGACCGGCTCCGTGCGTAGCACGGGCTTCCTCTAGTAATAAAATAATACAAAATAAAAAATCACCCCCTGACAGATAAATGGCCCGCAAGTGCTTCTTAAAAACGGCAAACACAATTTAATTTTCGGTCATATTGCTGACTTTGGTCTCACAAAAACGAACATAGCACACACAAAAAGTAAGGGTAGACTTACAATACACAAACAATACGAAATGGGATTGTACTTACAATAAAAAGAAAAGAAAAAAACAATTACATAAAAAAAACGGAGCTACAACATCAGTACTCGTGGGCATTTATTGAGGCACCGAACATTTTTTTGCAAACCGGATGGTCCGAGTTTGGAATTCCCTGTCATCCTCTGCAGTCTCAACATTTCTTGCAGTTTTTAAAAGAAACTTAAGTGATCAATTTGTCCCGTTTTTTAATCGTTTTTAAATTTTCGGCTACTTTTCTGGCCTTTAACGCTCAGATCACAGTGCGACTGGGTGGAAATTATCCCTTCTCCCTTACAGCACATTTCTGTGTTTGCAAAATTCATTTTATTTTAGTTATTTTATTTTTAGTGAGGGGTCCCCCTGAACGAAATGGGCAAGAGCAGCCAAATGGCTTAAGTGCTTATCAGATCGAATCGCGTGAAAACCAGAACAAAAAATAAGTAATATACGTCTGTGTAAGCAAAAGGTATTCAACTGGGATGCATTTAGTTTTAAGATGTGCAAGTTAAGACCTGCTTCCATCAAAAGCTAGCTTGTACACATTTTAGTAGGTCCAATTCTTAACCAATACGGACATAAGGCGATGAAAGTTTGGTATGGTAACGTGCAACAACATGAAGTAGCAATCGGGGGGGGGGGGATTGAGGCTTAATGGCGCGTCGACAGCTTGGTCATTAGCGCCAACCTCAGCATCAAGTCAATAACCATGAAAATCCGTTCAATGCCTGAATCGTAGACAAAATAAAATTCCAAAGCTACCTAATAAGATTTTGATCACTTTTGGGGTTGGTATAGTCTTGAATAATGCCCTAAAATTTCAAATTTACATCAATGATCAATCTTCCGTATAAAGTAAGACCTGCAATGACCTTGAAAGATGAAGTGAAGGTCATGGACTTTAACGCCAGTAAAATTTGCGCGAGTCTCAAAGAGTACTCACAAAAAATGCAAATCAAAGTAGATTTAACGTTCATAAACCAGTTTATAAATAAAAAACTTACGCTGCATGTGAACCAAGCTGGTGAAACAAAAGGCAACAGGTGGGATTTGAGGGGGGGGGGGGGGTCGATCCCGTGCCTGCGTTACGGTTTTCGCTTCCTTTTAGTATATTTTAAGTAAATAATTGTTATCTAATTTCTTATTGAATAACATTTGACAAGTGTACATTTTTAACTTTGAGTGAGAAACTCACCTCAACCGGCTCAATTTTTAGCGTATAATGGGAAAAAGGTCAAGAGATTTACATAGGTTAAAAGCTTCCGTGACACATGAAGACCGTGCCACGGAACGTGACGTTATATTT
This sequence comes from Lithobius niger, assembly GCA_023313725.1. Lineage (NCBI taxonomy): Eukaryota > Metazoa > Arthropoda > Chilopoda > Lithobiomorpha > Lithobiidae > Lithobius > Lithobius niger. Next base: position 53,920 of record JAHWFP010237830.1, read on the forward strand.
ACACAAGTGTCACTAAATGAAGGAAAACCTGGTTATAGAAAAGTCAACATGAAAACAAGCCTCTAAGCCAATCCTTCATCCATGTAACCCCCAACTAATTTTCTAGTCGGAAATGCTAAGAAGAAAAAAAAAGAATGACACGATGACATATCTGAAAAACTTGGATGTATATTTAGACCGAACACCCAGTCTCACCTTAAGTGTGACCCATGGAGGGGGATCGGTGGAACTGGTGTCCACGGAAAAATACAGTATCTGCTGTGAAAATTGCGAAAGTTCGGGAAACCAGGGTGCGAAAATGTGAAAACTGTAATAAAACATGTGCGAAAAAATGTGAAAAAAATAAAAATGTGTGAAGTGTAATTATGTGAAAAACTGTTCCACCCTGGTGGCAGCCCTTTACGTGGCATACTCCTGACGCTAGAAGTGGTGTAGTGAAACCAAGTGTGCCATTTTTGGTTGTTATGCACCTAGTGGCGTAACCAAGGTTGTGTACCTGTGGGGGGGGGGAGGACACTAGCAATTTAGTCGAAAGGTGTGGAGGGAGAAACCAAAAAAACTGCTAGGGGTATGGGCTAGCGCCGTGAACTCCCCCGGATGCTGACGCATTTTTGATAAATTCCGGTATTTCTGGCCTTGTAAACGGTGAAGTTGGAAACGTTTTTATAAAATCAGCTTTGCTGACTGCAATACACGAAAAAAAATAAAATTAGTAATCTAAATCTTTCACTTTTTCATTAACTAAATACTTGTTTTTTAAGCACTTATGATGCTTTGTTAGAAATGTTGGTAAATTTCAACAAAACGGAGTTTTACCTTAGGCTACAGATTTTCGTAATTTCAGTGCGTCTAGATGGGCTGGATCTTTAAAGTAAAGAGGCGATCCAGTCCAGCGAAACACACTAGTCTGTTGCAATCCTTTAGTTTCCGAACAGCTGTAAACAAGCACAAAGACTGGTTTCCGCAAACAGGTTTCAGTTGTAAACAGTCAACAAGAACCGAATCGAGTTCAATTCAATTGATCTACCAATTAATGAATTATTTTTTATTTCTGCCTTTGTTACCTTATTTTATTGGTTTTGGGGCGAAACAGTACAAGTATAAATTAGCCGAAATCAAAGTTGCATCCTCGACCACGAAATGCAGCCATCCAGTGTTAAATAATAGTACCGTACTGTTATTGTTAAAATTCTATCTTAAATTTGAACTAAATTCTGTGGACAACGGCTCCGGCTCTACTTTTCTGTTTTTGAATGTCTAAAAAAGTCAAAAGTGTAAATGCAAAAAGTGATTTGACCAATTTGCCAAATAAGCCTACCCTCTATAAATAAATAGCCTACCCTTTATAGTTACGACATTGTGTGTAGCTCGCCAACTTATAAATTCGAAAGGAATCCCGGGGTAAAACTGATCCAGGTGAAATGTCAGGTTAATGCATCCATCCTATTATAACTACAACACGACACACAACACCAGAGAAACAACAACTGCAACATCAGAGCAACAACATCGACTAATACACCATACGTGCGTGGAATTTATTGGCATCTCTACGTAATGTCCACGTATAAATACGTTTGACGACACGTACTATCTACAAGACAAAAAAAAAACGAAGCAAAACAAAACTCTTACCGTATTAGTAAAGACGCAGCTTGTGACGACTGTTGTGAAGAAATAGACGTTTCTTCAGTACGTTTATAGCAATCCGAAATTCACCGTGTTGTTTCTAGTTTAGGCCTTTTCGGTACAGCTATTCGCGTAGCTGCCGAAAATCACGGGCTTTTCTTAAAATTTGGGATTAACCTGGACTTCAGTACGAATTACCTTTTCTTCTTCGTTTTCCTAATTGAATTTAACTTTGCATTATATAGTTAGGTTCCCTACGCAATCCATAGAGGAAGCATAGTTGGACGGTACCACCTATCAAGATAGGTACCAAAATTTGAACTAATTTCAACTATTCCATTCGAGCCATTCTTTAGCTTGTTGATACAATCCTCGAGAACATTGTGTTTTATGCAATTGTTTAGCTTTAGGTTTATTTATTGTGAGTACATCAACAGCTACTACGCAATTGTTCGCCACATTACAACAGTGACCTACAACAATAATACTTGTATCAATTAGACGATGGTGTTCTGCAACAATGCCATAAGACTTTCGTTGTTTACCCGAGTGTGACGGAACCACGAGGGCAATAAAGCGAAAGTCTTGCCGCATTGTTGCCAAACGCCGCCGTCTAACATATTTGTACTGCACAACAACGAGTTGAATGTTTAGTGAACGAGCCATTGTTGCGATAAAGCGACAGTGTTAGCGCATTGTTGCCGAACCGTCGTCGAACATATTTGCTCAACAACGATTTGGATTCTTAGTAATCGAGTCACTGTTGTGATAGTATAACGTGCCATTGATGGCAGGAATGTTCTTTGCGCCAACTCCGTTCTTAAAGGTACATTACTCCCCACACCATTTTTCTCGATCCTCCACATCAAGTACGACCCCAAAGTTTTATTTACTTACCGTTAGTCAATCCTATTTCATAAATTTATTTTTATAATCTAAAGAAAATAACACAACGAATGCTTATCGTTACGTAAATTCATTATTAAATACTGAGTATTATTATTATTTACATACGGCACCGCATTTTAAACTGAAATAAAGTAAAGTAGAGAGCAGCAATTCTTCATTAAAAAAATCCTTAAAATCAGTGAAACAGAACAAAAAGTAACGCTCATTCTACATTAAGCCAACTCAACATGAATTTTGCAAAAGCCATATTTTTTAATACATGAAAACACTGAAAGGACATTGTCGTTTAACCAGAACGGCCAGCACCAAACTTGCAGTGGCCACTGCAGCATTCGACTTGTACTACACGTAGCCTACATTCTTCGTTTCCTTTCACCCCGCCCTGACACCTGGCGCCCGCTTCGCCCGTTGCCCCGGCAACCACCGATCACGTGACCCGCTCGATAAAAACGTAAGAGGTCGCTAGGCAACCGCGGGAGATCTCGTTTTCCGTCAGCAGCTACGCTTTCATTTAACGCTCAAACGCGACGCAGGACGGACCGGACACCAACCATGGCTTTCTTCACGGAGTCTTCTTCAATAGCTACGCGGCTAACCGCTTTGTTTTTGTCCGTCACCGTATGTTTATCGTCCGTCGCTGAAGACACAGATGTTTATCCTTTGTTAATGCCCCACGTTCAGCCCTTACAGGTTAGTAACTCGAATGTGTACCGAATGTAATTCTCCGGTGGGTTAATTGGTCGTAAAAACAGCGAAACAGCCCAAGATGGTTTTGTCACCTGCTACCAAAATGACATTTGTGTTCACAACAAACATTCTTTCTGGGGTGAATGAAAAGGATAAATTATGAGTCTGCACTGAATAATTAACACCGTGCACGCAATGTCAGGGGAATGTATCGCTTATCGTAAGGTTCGTAAAGCTCCGCACAGATGTCGGCTTCCCAGTCTGTCCAGTCCTGTGATAAATGCTGCGAGGTTTACGTAACACAATATTAACGATGCTGTTGTTTTCGTTGCAGTGTTTAGAATTTTTATTTAAGAACTCCCTACCCCAACCCTGTAGAACACCTGAAACTACAGATAAATTAGAGAATCACTATTATTTAAAGCTGTCGACGATCATGTAGCCGGGACATATGCGTTGTTGTGTATATAAATCGATGTCAATAAATGTAAAGGTCATAGGTCTAACTTAAAGGTATATGAATTTATAACCGCGGATATACATGACACATAGGATGCAGACACATAGGATAACCTCATCTACCTATTAGCAACAAGGAAAAGAGTTATTATTATCGGGACTGTTTTTATTCCAGGGTTAGCTAACACACCTGAAAAAAAATCACAATAAAATCCTACAATATCTTTTTTTCACAAATTTTATCTATTTTTCACCAAAATCGTCGGGTCTCAGGGTTTGCTCTAAAAAACCCCACCCGAAAAACACACGGCCGATTTCTTTGGGTCCAACCTTCCTGAAAAAAGAACAACAATACCTATTTACCTATCTGTATTATAAATCATCCACCCGCGCCGTAGAGCTATTGCCCCCCCCCCCCAGCCCACCAGTCTCGTAAAAAAGAGGAGAAAGCAATAATATTTTTTGAAATTTAAATTTTCTTTATATACGGTAACTTTTCAGTAAAAGCAAAAAAAAAAAAACTTTTTTATTTATAATATTACCTAATTTTATTTTTCTATGACCATGAGGCGCATTTGAGGCCCCTTTTCGGCCTACGGCCCAATGCTTCAAGCATCCGAAGTAAGCACCCCTCTTATAATCCGGCCCTGACGGCTAGATCTTAAACGCAAGTAAGCAAGCAACCAACAGTTAACTTGTATGAAAGGTTAATATCACCATTTGTAATAAATATTATTAATTATTTTCAAGCTGTTTGATGACTGTAAGGAAAGGTTTTTGTTAAACAGTGGTTCATTACAATGGTGTTGGCAATATTTTGCTAGTACCTTAACAACTAAGCCTACCAACCACTAGTACTGTACCCGTAAAACAATCATAAACTAAAATAGAGGCCTAAGTTAGGCTTAATAAAACTAGATGAAGACCGAAATATCCAGTGAACCCGGAAAAAAATAACGATAAAGTTCGATAAAAACGATAAAAACACGATAAAAAACGATAAAAAAAAAACAAGTAAAACCCACGTGGGTTGGATTCTTTCAAACCCTGAACTGGTCTGTGGCTAAATTCTAAAAGGAATTATACAAACGGTTAATATAATTACCTTGTGTAATAAATTACTAATTTTATTAAAGTAGGAAAGGTTTTTGTAAAACAGTGGTACATCACAATGGTGACTGCATTATTATGCTATCTTAGCAAAGCCTAGCAGCCACTAGTACTGTATACCTGTGAAACATTAGCCTAGGCTAACTTAATAAATCTCGATAAAGCCCGAAAAAAAACAGGAAAAAAATAATAACACCCGAAAAACCCACGTGGGTTGGGTTTTGTTTTTAAAGAAAAACTGGGTTTTTTTTTTCCAAACTCTGTTTTTTTTTCTACTGAGAGTTCTGCTGTAATATGTCAACACTGTCTTGGGTTGTTCCACATGTAATTAGGCCTACATTTGCGTGATTAGGCCAGTCATTGAGTAATTAGACCAGTATTGAATTAAGTAATTAGACCAGTAATTCAGTAGGATAATTAGGCCCGTAATTTTCATTAGTGAATACTAGCTAAGCAATCTTTAAAGTACCTCGGAACCGATCGTTATTTATGCCCGGGGGAGGGAGGGGGGGTAGAGGAAATAAAAATGTGACGAAAAATTTTTTATGACTTCCCTTTTGAAACTCTGAAAAAAAATTGTTGAATCCCACACTCCAAAAATGTGCAATGCGTAATAGTGACTTTGACTTTACGCCGTACTCGTTTTCGCTAAATCGCTCGATGGAAAAGAAACATGTTCATGGGAAGCATAAAGTTTGCAAGGCTCGAAGAGTTAATTCAAAAACAGACAAACGGCTGCAGCGACTATCTAGGTTATAGTCGCAACTGATCTTCTGTACACTTCTGCTACTTCCGCTTCATACTTCCAGTTTTTTTTGTTTTTTTTATTCGTTTAAACTAATTTTTGGATGCTGAATCTAATGGTTGAAATAGTTTGTCTCTATAGAGCAGTGACACGACGTAGTATTATTGTGTATAACTCTATGCTGGAGCCTTAATGGGTTAGCTGCAAGGGGCACTGCAGAGAGAAACAGAAGGGCGTCATACTGAAGCCGATGCTGTTAAGAGTGATTTCTTAGACCTAAAACGCGCGATTTTTGTTGTTGGAGAAAACAACGTTATTTTAAGCCTATGAAATCCGCTCTTCTGTTGTTTTTCCCTCCATTTTTATGTAGTGCACCTTGTAGTTATGCCCTCCAAAACCCATACTGGTGCCAATATGGTGGCAAATGTCACTGCTCTATTGGGTACCGTTGGGTACATGATGGTCTCACTTGTCGGACACTTCCGGCCACTTTTGGGCTACCTCTAACGAAAATGTTGCAGCGCATCTTTATCACACACTGAAACAGCGATTTTTGTTATATAACCTAAAAGATAGTAACCATCACAATAGCAGGTAAAAACAAATGTGTTTCAAGCCTAGTTTTGGATTTTAGGCGTAATTGTCGGCTTTTAGGTGCCAACCTTCGGCTTTTAGGCCTAAGTTTTGTTTTAATTTCCTAAGAAGCAGTTAATGGAGAGTTGGATTCGAGTGTAAGCCTATTCATTCACGCAACATGGTTATCAAGAGTTTTTTTTTTAATGAAGCTAATGTATGTTGTTAACGAAATCCTGTAGTGGTTTGGGACGATGAAATGTGATTATTTCATTGAGTTCCATCGAGAAATCCTATTAGCTACAAGGAAGCAACAATGTTTTAATTTGCCGTGTTTTTTAAAGTCCACTTGACTACCACTGAAAAAGGCGACGGACGGACGAAGTTGTTGCTATAGTCTTCCCATTCGTTCTGGCTGTACAGAAGACTAAAAACGACAAAAATAAGGTGGCTCGGCAACCAACATCCTGTGGTATGGTCTCAATTAATAAAGCTCCCAAGACCAGTCATTCATAATTCAGTTAAATAGCTAATGGAAACCACCCAAGCCAATGGAAAGTATACTGGATCCTTAAAAACCAAAAGAAGGTTGCCAGCCATTGACGAAATATTAAGTGAGTTCTGTGACCACAAGTACTCGGCTTGTAAGAAATGGTTGAATACATTAGTTTATTTTGTGTAGTCTCATTTCCATCATAAACAGCTATTCCTGAATTTAAAGCAGTCGAACAAAAGCGGATACATAAGCGTAAGCATGGAAGCAAGTGAATGAATCCGACGGTGGTATTTATAAGCCCATCTGGGTAGCTCTACCACCATGCATGCAATTTCATGTAGAAATTATATCATTAGCGGAGGCAGCGACTACCTAGTCGCAACCGATCTTCTGCGACTTCTGTCTCTTTTGGGTCACTTCTGCTTTATACTTGCAGTGTTTTTTTTTAAATTTATTATTAACTAATTTTGGACGCTGAATCTAATGGCGAAAACAGTTTGTCTCTCTCAGGTACCGTTCCATAGATGATGGGCTCACTTGTTGGCCACTTCCGGACCAATTGCAATTCTTACTTCCTGTTTTGTTTTTGTTTTATTCCTTTAACTAATTTTTGGACGCTGAAGCTAATAGTGAAAACCGTTTGTCTCTATCTGGTGCCGTTCTGTAGTTGAAAGGTGACGGACGGACGGCCGGACAAACTCGTTGCTATACCATACTCTTCTCAACTTGTGCTGTACAGAATACTGAAAGGCGCAAACTCGTTATCTCAAGACGTGTGAAATTGGCAATACTAGTATTTCTTTACTATTTCTAATTGCTTTCTGCATTTTTCACACTAAAAAAACTTCCACTATGGTTTTTATGGTAGATGGCTTTGTGTCGTTCGTGTTATGCTCAGGGCCACTAGCTTTACAGATTGGGTTCAATTACCGCCACTAAAAATCGGTTTAGCTATCCAACGAAAAACTCGGAATATCTCCGAAATATTCATAGATCTTCAAACTTTTGAATTTCATGTATTTAAGCTCCCTTGTCGTGAAATTTCAAACGAATCTAACAAAATTGCGAACGTTATCGTGCCCCAGACGGATAAATACCCAGACAAACAGACAAACAAAACACGTCGAGTGACATTCGACCTTGTTTGCTTCATTTGCTCGGCAAAAAATTGCTCCTGCAACATTAGCACTTTCTTTAGATGTGATTAACCCCTTCCACTCCAGACGTACGCCCCGAGATGTCCTTGTTCGAAGTGTCGTAGAACAGTAGTGTGATTCGATCTCACATCCCCTTGGCTCGTAGGCCAAGCCTCTAACAACTGGGTAGTGCTTTGCTCACTTGCTCACGAAGTCAGCTTGTCGCTGGTCTTAGTTATTTTAGGTTCGCGTCATGGTGGATAAGGGGTTAACCGGCCAACTTATACACTAACTAGCTGACCCAAGCGTACTAGCAAACAGCTGTCCCTTCACGCCCTCCACCCCCCCGGTTAACCCCCCCCCCTCCCATCTTCCCCTCCCTCCCTCGCACTGGAATGCAAAGCCTGTGCCCACCCTGGCCCGATTGGCTCTGGTTATGATCCCTGATATGATCCCAACCAATGCATCCTCACATGCCAAATATGTACAGATAGCTATTTCATCAGTAAGGATGAATTTTTTTTACAACGATGATGTTCAGCGGCTAGTTTTATCCTCCAAAGCAACAAAACTAATTTTGCTTCTGAAAAGGATAAACTAAAAACCGACTAAAACGAAAATTGATATTTCATTTTTCGGAATTCTTGGACTTCTTCGTCTTATTCTACTTCTTCTACTCGGAACTAAAAAGTGTTCCGCCGGTATTTCCCGAACTAACTATATACGACAGCAAGAAATTTATAGGGATTAATGGGGTAAGGTGGGATGATGGTTATCATGACCGTCTCATGCGCCAGAGGTCTCGGGTTCGAGTCCGGCCTCAGCCACCCCTGACATTTTCGGGAAGAGAAGGACCCTGTGATGATTCATGCTCATGTCGATTGTGGCATGATGGGATTTACCTAGTAAAATTGTCCCTCTTGTCCCTCTCTCCTTCTGGCGCTATGGCTAACACGGGTGCGTGTCAAACAACAACAGGGGTTGATGATAGTAAATGGTCAGGAATTGAATATGGTCACGGTGCAACGACGCTTGAGGGATGAGATCTTCAAGTCCCTAAACTCACTGTTAGGTATTGTTGAAAATATTGCTTTAATCTCGCAAAGCAATCTCGGCACAACTGACGAAACGACAACCTATTGCAAAACGAGTGCTTGCTTAGCCTGCAAAATTCTAACGCAACATGAAAAAGATGGCACGAATGTGTTGTTCAGCAACAACAAAATAACTGGTTCCATTAAAAATTCAAACAAGGAACACAAAACTTACGGTATTCACATATATGGTCATTTGTTTATTTCCCTCCATGTTTTTTTTTTTTTGGAGGTCGGGTGGGTGAGAATTGAACGAGTAGGCTAAGACTGTCACTAACTCTTTAACGATTGCCCAGCAACCGTATACTAAGGGGCTCCCGCTCAACGCGTCAACGGTTTATAAGCTGGGAGCAACGATCTGCTCTGCTATCAGAATTGCTTGTTTGCTCTGGAAAAACCAAATTACCCTGAAGGCTTATTAGTTTGATAACGGGTAAAGTCGACGTCAGGTTTCATGGTTTTTGTATGTGTTCCGTTCTGGCTCTAATATATTAAACAAACCACGGGTTCAGCCCGTTGATCCATTCAAGGGGGAGGTGGGAGGTGTGGGATAGAGGGAAACAATAGCTTACCTAATGAATAATAATCATATTCATATATGTTAATTAGCTCATCAGTTTTTTCCAATATTTATTTACTTACACAGGCGTGCTGGCTAAGGTTGTTATCGAAGCAGCAACCTTTATCGGAAAAGGAAAAATGAGATAGCTGTCCTTGTTCAGGTCCGACGATGCCCCTCCCCTCCAACTTCCGAATTTGAGGACAAAGTGTCTTTAAGGTCCTGAATTTTTATGCGATAGTGTCCATAAGGTCCCGAATTTGAAGGAAAAACTCTCCCTAAGTTCCCGAATTTTAAGGCTAAAATTGTCCCTTCTCGAATTGAAGGACGCAGTATTCCTAAGGCTCCTAATTTGAAGGCTAAAGTGTTCGTAAGGTCCGAAATTAAAGGCTAAAGTGTTTTTGCAGGTCCCGAATTTGAAGGAACGTCCATTTCCTTTATTTAAGGTTAAAACCTTAATACTAGACTGAATTTGGATTTTGTGCGTTTGTTTATCTCTTTGTCAGTTTGTTCCGATTTGGCTCAAAGTTATTGATACGGGAGCTTTGGGCCAGGAAAGAAACGAGTTCGAAGCTATAATTCGTATCTCAAATATTAGGGGTATGTGTGTGTGTGGTGGTGGGGGGGGGGGGGGCGAAGTTTGAGGGAGAGCACTGGGCAAAATTCATTTACGTAGTGCAGCAAAGACCTTCCCGGAGGAGCACTGGGCAGAAATCACATAGGTGCTTTCCTGTGACTATATAAAAAAACATACTAATGAATATACTAATGTATCATGGCATATCTCTCGTTCGACCGACTAACTGTGATCTTAATAACTCGGTTATATGCCTAGTTTTAACAAAACTTCGATATGTTGCATTCCGGTGTCTCTTGCTTTATGCAACTGTTTTCAGTTGATGGTTTTGCGTTTTAAAGAATGTTTTAAACGTTTAAATATTTTAAATATTTTAAAATGTGGATCATGGCAGACGGAAAATGACGCGTATCACTAATTCTTACGATATGTTAATTCTAGCCTATTCTTGACTATGCATTCGAATAACCGGGCTGTTCCCAGTTCGTACCATTTTCGGGATCGGTTTACCTCTTTCCTCACTCCCACACACCTCACTACACTTATTTCTGATCAACAAACGTATTTTAGTAAAATTTAAAACTGAAAGCTGAAGTTTTATCATGTTGATTTAAATTTAATATCAGTGATTTAGACTGCAAAAAAATGAATTAAATCTTTAGCACCACAAATAAAACAGATTGAATAGAAATCCAAATTCTTCGATCAGCCCGAGTTTATTAAGCAGTACATGGAATCTTCATAAAATCTTCGTACTGAGTTCATATCGTCGCAATTAGGACAGGCATACTTCTCTAGGTTGCTTTGTGTTTACGTGGGATCTCGTTGTCCCATTATTACCATCGGTGAATTAATACATTTGTTGCTATACGGATTTCGTGATACGGCTCTGAGACCACTCGTAAGAAAATTATTCCTCGTCCAGGAAGGATTCAGTACCAGTGATTCACTGGATATGACGTCACAAATGACCTAGAAGACGTAGTGTTTACCCAACCCAAACCTAATTTAGGTCTAATGACGAACAGGTAGGCAGGTCTATGACATTGCGTGGGAGAAAAAGGAAGCTGCGTTCCTGGTTCAACCGTTGACCGTGACTGGGATGGTTCAGAACACAGCTTGATATTACGTAATTCGCAATGAGCGGAGCTGTAATGATTATTGCCGAGTCGCATTTGAAATGACAAATTGTACCATTTACATATGATCAAAAAGCAGTTAGGCCTATGTGATCATATGGCCTATATTTCGCAACAACCAGTTAATGATTATCTAAAAATTGTCTTCAGGTTATTAACATGCTGCGATTGAGCGACGTAATATAATTTATCTGGGCGTGTAGTTGAGTTTTAAAGATTTCAATTATTCGGCCGAGCGAGATGCTAACTGCATGTTTTCCGTTGTGTTCTAAAACTTAATTCAGAATAGTTTTATAGCCAATTTACCTATACGACTTCTGTCTAGTGCTCTGAGAATAAATCCTCAACCTGTCTTGACAAGAGCTTTAGAATTGGATAGCATTGCCACCATGCGCGAGATTTGCTGTATAAATGATCCACCCAAAACCAAAACTGATATAAGAGAAGCCGCCAAGTTTCCAAGGGTCGGCCTTTGAAAGTAGTGATATGATTTAACGGTAGCAATCTTCAAGTTTTCATTTAACGTTCAAAGTATTATTAGGTGCGATTAACTTGGTTAATAGGATTAATCTTGGCGGCCTTTTCCTGGGTAAATGATATCACTACTTTCAAAGGCCGACCCTTTTTGGAAACTTGGCGGCATCTCTTATACCAGTTTTGGTTTTGGGCGAATATCACAACTTTCATAGGCGTGTGAATACAAAGAATCCGACGGTCTAATCGTTACCTCTACATTTTTTTCTGGAGGTATTTTAACCAAGGCTAGCAAGGTGCATTGTTTCAAATCGTGTAACATGAAGTAACAGTTTACAATTTTATCATTTGCAATTATTTTCGCCATTCTTCCCACTAAAATAATTTTCATTACAGTATATCATGGCAAATGACTTTCTGTTGTTTATGCAGTGCTCGGGGCCATTAGCCTTATAGATAAGGCTCCCTTACTGCCACTGCCTTACCACTGCTACTGACGATCTGGCACCATGGCTACGGCTGGGAGCGCGTCAAAAGCTAAAGCTATTGAAGAACTAAGATCGGGCTAAAACCAAAATTTCACCAAAAATATTTGAGAAATATATCAGAAATTTTCATCTTCACTCGTTTCTTTCATGCTCCATATGGCCTCCTTATCATGAAATATCAGCTAAACTGCAAACGTTATGGTGCGTCAGACAAACCGAACCGACACGAAATCGCTCGCTTTGCTCGCTTGTCCAATAATCGATAATAGTACTGATTATTGTTGTCTGATGCAAAAGTTCAGTCCATTTTGTGGTCGTTTGTTGGTGGTGGTTACCAAGGAGGCAGAGCTTTACCTAATTGCTTTGGGGCACTCACCCCCCCCCCCCCCTACATGGAAGGAGAGGCTGCACAAATTATTTGTAGGAAATTCCTATCAAAAAATCCTGCCTGCATCCCTGTCACATGTTGTTTTAATTCACGTCAGCCCTAGTAAATGATAACAGACGGATATTTTTTATCCTAACATAGGCTCGTTACTCAGCAAATTTAGCAACAAAAATTAATTTCTAATTTTTTTAAAAATTTGCTGGCTTCTTCGGCCCTAATATTACAAAATCAACATGGTGGGGGAAAACCCCCAAACCCCCTCCCCCAAAGCTTTTTTTGTGTGGTCTGGTTTTTTTTACACCAAAAATGTCACGTGGCAGCCCTGATGGATTTCTGTTATCTTCACAGGCAAATTACACGCTTAAAACAAAATTAATGAATTTTTTTTAGACCCAATGAATAAACCAACCACATGGTGGCCTTTTTCTAAACACACTGACGTCATCGGCGGTTTCCTGATTCGACTCTTCGAGTTAGCCTTTCCTTATTACACTGTTTGTCAATTCGTCTGTAAAAGTATTCGTTTGCTTTGGACGGCATAAAGCTTAAAAGAATAACTTAAAATACTTTAACTTCAATTGATGGGAGGTGTTAGGAAATATCTAATAAAAAAAAATTGCCAGCCAACAAGAAAGTAGAATTCATCAAGAAATAAAGGTCATAACAACATCCTCAAAAAGCGTGTAAAGGTCACCGTTATTATGTGAGTGCCAGCCACCGAACACGCTGATAACACTAAGCAGAACTAATTGAAATAAAAACATCTTTGTATTTCGTAGGTGACAACTTTAGCAGCTGTTATTTTACGACCGTCGAAAATTAAAATTTTTAATCCCTTCTGGCTTGAATTAATAAGAAGGACGCATTTGTGTTCCTTCTCTCCTTACTTCGCTTCTCTACCCTTGAAATTAACATTTAATTGGCCTTTCTCCTTGGCCTCTATGCGTTGGCGCGCTGGACTGAGAAATTTTAGTGAAATCGGGAAAAATGCAGTTCTGGTTTCCGGCGACGCATAGATAATCCGAACAAAACAACTCTCACTACCCGAACGAACAATGGCTAAGTGAAAGTATTTCCATTAGAGACAGGTATTCGTTAAAAAAAATCAATTTAACATTGGTCTACCAGCAACCAGCCCCAAGCCTGTTTGGAATTTCCGTGTTTGCTAGTTCGCCATCTTGTAACTCAAGCCTATTCTGGGCGTATACACACAACATTGCTACGTCATACAAACATCGTTCGTTCGACAAAAGTAGTGACAGTTGTTACTTGTGTTTTGGCCTGCAATTATCGTGTAGGCCTACACGTCACGTCCGGCTCCGCTCCGGGCTAACTAGAAAAGCTGGAAGTAAAAAAAAAAAAAAAAAAAGGAATCAAGTTTGAACACATGGTTTTTACTCGGGGTCAACGGCAGTAGGTTCACAACGGGCCCCGAAGCAAAATAAATTGAGGGTCATCAGTACGCCAAGGAAGGGGGTAGGATTGAGAGAGGTGGGCGGGAATGTAGGGTGTGAAACGAAGCCCCCTGCTGAAAAAACTGAAAAAACGGGAGTAGGTGTGATTGAAATGTCACTCACTCTCAAGGTGAGTCATTTTCCCCGCTCTTGAAATTCGTGACCTTCCAGTAATTTACGGGCGATTGGGGACGCCGCGCTTCCACCTCACTTCTGCCATCTTGGAGCCCGAAGGGTTAAGCCGTCATTAGCCTTGACCTTCCCTGCTCCACTTTAGATTTCCCAGCCTTTAAGTGGGTTGGAGTAGGACGAAAGAGGAAAGTTTAGAAATTAGTTTTTTTTATTATCTAACTTTGTAAATAGCCTAGTGCAAAATAGTATTCAATTTAAAAAAAAAAAAGCGAAAAAAAATTGCCACGTTCTAAATGAGTCGCACTTTTAGTCGTTAGGAAAGTTGTGCTTACATTTGTTAATGCATGGATTAGTACTATTATTCCCCGAGAAATAATAGCAGCTGTACTATTATAGGCCTCTTATCACAAAAGCTCCGTTGAAATAAAATGAAAAAGGCTTTATTTACATATGAAGAACAGTTTTCATATGGAGAAAGTATGTAAACGATGACGTGAAATCTTTCTGACCCCGGAGAAACAATAAAGAATAACCAAAAAAACATAAATGTAAAAATAAAAAAATTAAAACTACTCAACACTATAAAAATAACGAGCAAAATCTTAACAGTTTAAAAAATAAAAAATAAATTAAATAAAACAAAAATAAATTTAAAATAAAAACACAGGAAATCCAAAATTTACCAAGAAATTAACTAGAGAAAACAGAACGACTAAATTTGTTAGTACTAAATGGAAGAATTATTTATCACTTATGTAAAAATGTTCTTACGAAAGAGAGACACATTTAGTGGCAGTTCTAATATTTTGAATTGAATGTTGAATTGGATTTTGATTGAATTCCAAATCCGTGATGTTTGATCCGCTAATGACAGGTTACTTATTTCATTCCGGTAAAACTTGTGTGACAGTTTGAAGGCTCATGGATGGCCAAACTGTACCTGAAAATCTTATTAGGCGGTACGTTTTAAAAATATGTTACTAGGTTGTATGACCGTATCACCGTCGCGCCGAATTTTAATATAAGTGCCTTAATTTTCGGCGAAACTCCCATTCCCGTTTTGCTGAATAATTTTTTTTTAATTACATGCCATTTTTGCACTACCGCGCTCGCTGTTGATAACATCTGAAACCTCAACTAATCACAAATTCCTTCAATTAGGAATGCATCTTTAACTTCCCCAATGTTGCATTTTTAAAGAATATTTCGATTCGGTGAAACGGCAATTCCCTCTTTCGCCAAATTTCAATTACTTGCTTTTCGGCGAAACGGGATTCGTCGATGTGGGTATACATTGTTAATAGCCGGGTGTCCAGTTATTGCGGCCGGGTCGTCTTCCCCACACGAATAAGTAGAAGCCGGGTCGCTAAAATTATGGCCTGATAGGATTTCCGTGAACGTGACAGTAATAGAGCATGTATTTCACCTAAAACAGACATCCAAATAAGCCACAAGCAATCAACTTCTGTAAAACTGCCTGTGCCTCCAATTGCGACAGCTCTGCAATAGTGGCTGGCTCAAATTGTTTGAATTTTAACTAAATGCCACCGC
>JAHWFP010237831.1:0-30230 GCA_023313725.1 Lithobius niger
AGAATGCGCTTGCAGGCAAAATAAGAATTAGATTCCTTTCCTAACGCTTGCAAAACGGATTTCCATATTATATCACGTTCGACGGGCCGGACTCATTATTGCTAATGAGTCTTTGAGACGAACTGACGAAGTGACCACACCCCTCTGGACTCGGATTGGTCGAATTAATGACGTGATTGACATGGGTGTTGTGTGTGTGACCAAGCTGAAGTGAGAGATCCGTGCATTGGAACGTAACCATGGATACGGATCTGAAAGCAGTGGTGGGTTTGTCGTCTAAGTGTGGGCGCGCGAGACGAAATAAGACTTTCCTTAATTTAGGTTTCCTCGATGTTAACCGCGGTAGCATGAAACATTAAAAGCGCAATTGAGGCAAAATAAACAAGAACACCACTGTGATCTGTGAAGCTTGGTTTTGTATGCAATGTATAAATGACACGTAGTGTTGTCGAAAATTTGCAGGCAAAGGCTATACATTGTGCAATAGACTGCAGTGGTGGGGGACACCCCTCCCCCTAAAATAAATAAAAAAAGGAAGGGTTGAACGATTTTTTGTGTGAGGCAGGAAGAAGAGTAATTAAAAACAATGTCAGAATTAATTAGTAATTAAAACAATGGTACGTTTGGGGACAGCAGCTGCTAACACTAATGGGCGAATGTACTCGAAACGGAACGAAATATTTATTTATCCTAACCTACATTGACCGCTAATAAAGTAAATGTTAAATCGGGGGGGGGGCGCGGTTTGAAACTCTAGCAGCTTTTACAGTCGCAACGAAGTACGCTAGTAACTTCAGAGAAGGGTTACTAGCGTAACGCTTGACAAGGACTACAGAAAGCACAGACTGTTAACAATGACGCTGGAAATCGTAGCTCAAGCCGGCCCACCAGTGGAATTCAAAGAAGCCGGCAAATAAACATGGCGCTGTCGCAAACTGCCTGAACAATTCTTGGTATTTTTACAAGCCGCGTATGGCAAATGTTAACTAACAGAATACACCTTCACGAAATCTTCGTTCTCCCCCTCTCTCCTATAATAGTTGTTTGCCGACCATTTTTAAGCTGCGTGATTGCAACGTACGGAGGTGCAATACTTAAACTGCCTTCTCTTACATGGCGCTGTCAAAGAGGATGTTTAATACTTATGTTTAAGGTTATTAGAGATATTGATATCAACCTCCCTAACTCCCTCTTTGAATTGCACGTTACCCCATTTTGCACGAGGGGTTGTGCATTTAAACTGAAACTACCATCTTCAAGGTTAATTACTACAAAAAATTCCTTTGCTAACAGACATGTTGTAATGTGGAACGCGCTGCCAGATTTTGTTACTTCTGCACCTTCAGTTAATTCATTTAAAAATAGGCTGGACTACCATATTGCTGATGACCTGAAATATCATTTTGATTAACTTTGTGCATTGTATATTTTACACTGTTTGGATTAATTTGTTCCTTTGTTTATACTTCTCATTTGGATTAACTTGAACCCTGTATTTATTATTTATTTATTTATTTATTTATTTATTTATTTATTTATTTATTATTATTATTTTTTCTCCTTGACCGGAACCATGACCAAATTGTTATTGTTTTTTGTTATGAACTTTTCTTGTTATTATATTTAACATGTTTTGTATGTTTGCCACATTCCTCTTAGGAAACCGGCAACTCAATGTCATTATTAAATTAAATTAAAAATTAAAAATTTATAGGGACACACACACATTTTTTTTTCTACACACACGAAACTTTTATGAAACCGAAACAAGATGGGCCAATGGCGTGGGCGCAATTTACCGTTTATATAGTAGTACCATGCTCCTTCAGCGGCTATGGGATGTATTCTGGCTATTCTGGACAATCTTTCGGCCCCGACGATGATCGGAGGTTTCCCGGGTCGAATCCCCGGGCTGGCACCTCCCTTTACCAGATTTCTTCTTCTCTAAAAAAAATCTGGTAATGTTCAAAATTGAGCCGGTTCAGCCATACAAGCATTAATTGCTTCGGCTGACATAAGGCTCGTCAAAATTAATAAAAAAAATATATATATATATATATATCGCCCTTGGTTTTAGTCTGTCTTTAGTCTTAGTCTTTAGGTTTTAGTCTTGGAAAGCCGAAGTTCCGGTTTCATGAACGTATTGTGTGTGTACAGAAAACAAATTGGTGTTTGTCCCAACAATACACCGTAGTAACGACACGCGTTTCCTCCTGTTTGCCCCTGCATCCCGCTTGTCCACCCCAGTTGATGATGACGTCACTAAATAACGCAACTGATTGTTGCTGTTCGTAGGAGAATGCTCCTCCAGTAACGAAGTGACTATGTAGCTCTAAGGTTAAATGGGGCACAATTTAAATCAACGCTGTTCGTGCTAGATTCACATAAATTAGGTGTTTCACATCAAAGCACAAAAGAAATACAACCTTCGTAGCAGTGTCGGACTGGCCGGGCCCCCTTGAGGGCCCTCGGTGCGAATTCTGAAACCCCACCCCCTCACGTTCTTATGTATAGAGCAGTGACATTTGCCGCCATATTGGCACCAGTATGGGTTTTGGAGGGCATAACTACAAGGTGCACTACATAAAAATGGAGGGAAAAGCAACGGAAGAGCGGATTTCTTAGGCTTAAAATAACGTTGTTTTCTCCAACAACAAAAATCGCGCGTTTTAGGTCTAAGAAATCACTCTTCACAGCATCGGCTTCAGTATGACGCCCTTCTGTTTCTCTCTGCAGTGCCCCATAAGGCCCCATTAAGGCCCCATTAAGGCCCACTCGGCGTAAGAAATCGGTTTTCCTTATTCGTTATTCAGGGTGGCAGATTTTGGAAAAAACTTAATTGTGGCCAAATGCTTCTTAGACATTTTCTTTGCGAATTAAATTAATCGAATTCAGTTTAGACTTTTAGGCCATAATAAACGACGATGAAATGAAGTGTTTTTTTTTTTAATCGACTATCGAAAGGTAAAAAAATAGTGAAATCGTTTTCTTAGTTTTATGCCAGACGATAGTCCTATAGGTAGTATTGCAAAAAATTTCCACATTTTAAAGCAGCAACATGCTTAAATAAAAAAATGGAACGTCGAAAGATGAAACCTGTTACTCAGTTGTCCAAAACAATTTGAGATATTATTAGAGAAAAGCTTCCACATTTGAAATCGACATACTCCATTTTCATTTTTTCTTCCTTAATTTAGGGGATATTAGGGTTGTTTTTGGCCTCAATTTCGGGACCAGCCTTGCGCTTTGAAGAAAGATTACTAATGAATAATTATCTTTCCTCCAAAATGTAGTGGCTGGGAGGAGAACTGCAAGGAAGCGACCAGAAACGATCGGGGGCAGCGTTTCAGTTACTCGCATACTACGCAGAAGTGTTGCGAAAACTGACGAAAAAAAAAACCAACATCTTGAACTGTACTTTGAAACTGACCGAATGATGATGATAAGTGAACAGTATTCATGGAAACGTGAATTGCAGTGAAAGTTTATCCGATTTTGCGACTCGACAAGTCGAAATTGTCAGCTCTTTGTCTTCTCGGACGGTGGGGTGGGGAGGAGGCGCTTCTGCCCCCCCCCCCCCCCCATTCGCTACGGCCCGGTATATAATGAAAAAGCCTCCCCCCCATTTATATAATAGACGGTATTTTTTTTAAATACCTTAACGCTATACCAAACAAATCAATGCTAAAAAAAAAGGGTTTGCGCTGCCCTACTCTTAAATTGTTACCCGTTTGTGCTGAATAAGAACACGAAGAGGCACTGAAATTAACATCGACAAGAAAGAAGCACGTCTGCAGCTATAGTCTGATCCAATGAATACGTCAGCCGCGTCACGTATGGCCTGCCTACTTCGTTTTTCAACTTCCTTAAAAAAACCATTTATAGGTTTTGCGCCCTGGCTCGGGGGGGGGGGGGGGGCCTTGGGCCCTCGGCGATCGCTGACTAGCCGACCTTTCTAGTCCGACAGTGCTTCGTACACATTCGTTGAATGAAGTGGCGTAGCTACAGGTTGGTAAGGGTGGCAGAATGCCACCGGCCCCCGACCTCAGCCCCCCCCCCCGCCAAAGAAAAAATTATATACACTAAAAAATCTCTTAAATTGCCGTTGTAAACGTGGCATTTGTCATCAATCATCATGTGTTGTATTATTCTTCGTATAACACATTAGTTATTTTATTTGAATATCGAAACTGCATAAAATAAAACGGTGGCCCACAAAAATCGCAAGAGCTGAAAAAATTGTAATTCCAAACTTTTTTCCAAGGTTTTTTTCAAAAGATTTAAGAAATGCGACCACTTTCACTGGAATGGTCCCTATTTTCAGTATAACAAGATCAAATTAGAAAAATGTGGACTTCGATATTTTTCAGCTCGTGTTTTTTTTTATAGTAAGGAAAGGGGGGCCCCAAGGGCTTATTTGCCAGCGGCCCCTCCTAACGTACCTACGCCACTGGTTGAATGAGGATAACGTCCCGGTGGACGCGTATGTCTGGACGTGCAGAACAACGGTGGTGGACGCGAGGAACCACGATCACAATATTCATTCGTCAGCAAGTCGGAAATTCGCCGAGGCGGCCGAGGGCAACCAGGACAGCCGAGGGCAGCCAGGGTATTTGGTATTGAGTCCTGGCCACGACCCTAGAATCGAGTCAACCGCGTCCTTTATGACGTCAGCCGGCTTGCGTCCGTTGCCACGGAGGGCAGCCGGAGTCTGAGATTGCGTAGAGTAAATTAGTTGCCGACCTCACTTGCTATAGCCTACAGAAACTTGGTTCACCGAAACCAAGCTTCAAAAATGGAAAGCTAGTACAGTGTAAGTGAAATAAACAATTTGCGACGTTTCGAATCAATCCCCGCGTCGTTATCGAGCAATACAAGGTATACGGCTAATAAGCCAAGGCCACGTTAAACACTTTAAAATCAACATGCTAATGTAATCTAACGTAAGCACAAGAATTTTATTTAAATATAATAATTGAAATGGACTTAAAGGGCAGCTTAGAAACTGCCAGTAGGAAACCTGACGTTTTGCTTGCTAGGACAGGTGCGAAGTCATTTTCATTTCATTTCCATTTTCAATATTTTGATGAAAATGAAAAAAAAAAAAAAAAATGTAATGAAAATAAAAATGACTTGTCACCTGTACTACCGGGTCTGGTACCCTAGCGGCAGTTTCTAAGCTGCCTTAGGTCTACTTTAATTTATTAATTTCATTCTAGTGCTTTTGCGTTTTTAAGTTTTTATAAATTTTAAAGTGTTTAAGTTAACTTTGGCTTTTGATCGTTACCACGGTGGTACTGGCGCCACCGAGGGTGGGGGGGGGGGGGGGGGCAGCAGGCAAGTGCCTCTAAATTAAGATTAAAATTTGGTAATTCAGGAATCCGAATGGCATAAGTTAATATTACCCTACGTTTCACGTTTCGTTCTTGGTAGTGTTTCGCAAGAGATGAGATTTGTCTCGGACTCGTCTCGTCTTGAATTTCGAGAGCAGACGAGACCGAAAACTAGTCGGTTAAATACGAGGCGAGACCGATAAGTTAAAATACGAGACGAGACCGAGACCAGTACGATTTCTTGTACGGTTTTTACAAGAGCGGTAATATATGCCGGTTTAGTAGGAAGCTATGGTTATCACACTGCCCTGGTGTTGTCGCGTTGTTAGGTGCGTTTAAGACTGATATTTAAAGTGCAAATAAAGCTAGCTGCTTCCTGGCAGAACATACGCCGCCTTAGTGGGAAACCATGTTGTCACCTACGACCCGTTTGTTGTCAAATTAATATTGTGTACGAAATATTGAAGGCGAAATATGGATGGTGGAAGCATAATCTACATAATAAGGTCGTTGAAATAAGTATAAGTAAACAATAACTTTAATCGCCTTTCATTCTTCGTGCACGTGTTATGTCTTTGCTACGGTGCCTGACAATTTCGTCTAAAACTTTGATTGTTGATGGGTTGACGGTGCATGCAGCGTGTGAGGGAAGCATAGGTGCAGAGCAGACGACGTAGGATATTGGATGTATTATAGTTTGGTGTAGTGTATAGAGGGTAGTGCATAGAGTTAATTGCAGTGTTGTAGAGTTGTAGTGACGTGTGGGCTGTAATGTGTACATAGTGTAGGAGAGGCATATGGCTCAGGGCCACGGCTCCCAATAAATATGTTCGAAAGAATCCGTGTTTTGGCTAAAGGCATATAGTTTCGAATCAAACTAAGCCACGTTGTTAATTTCGAGGCCTCGAAATTGGTACCTAAACACGATGGAATGGCTTACTTATTTCGTAAATTCGGCCTTTCACAGCTGAGCTGAATTGTTTCAAACTGCACACCAACAATTACTGCGGAGCACGAGGTTTATCATTGCTTTCTTGAAGAGTGGCCGGCAATAATAAGACCTGTCTAAGTGAAAACAAAACAATAATGAGGCATTGTTTTGCCGGGCGATTTGCTTTCTGCCTTTTCCACAAAACAAAAATGTCGAAGCAGCCAGGCTAAAGATTTCAACACCACCCGTCCGTACAACGGACTTCAGCAAGCAATACAACATTATTAGCCGGCGCAATTTTTTTTCACACAACGATGCTGGAAAATGCATCGACGTGCCAATCTTTTAACGTCACGGGATGCGTCAGGGGATGCGCTGATTGAGCGAGCGAAGCGAACGAAAAGCAGCGTTTGTTAGCCAGTGCGCGCAAAAATTGGATTGAACAAACTTAATTCGATGAAAGCGTTTGTTGGCTAGTGAGTATACAAACTTGGGATTGAAGAAACTTAATTCGGTGAAACATGGACACACACATGAGCAACCAAACCCTGCCAGGGTTGCAAACGGCGGATCCAAGACCAGCCGTGCGTAGCACGGGCTTTCTCTAGTTTCGTGTTAATTTTACTAGCTTATATTGGGTTTTATTACCACTGCCTGAAACCGTCAAAATACGAATATCGTTGACTTTAGCAACTCGAGATTCATTATAGATAGGTCTATTGTTGATTTTGCACTTAAAAGCTTTTAAAGATTGTCTATTATTACAGCACACAACTGGATAATGATCTATTTGAACTTTGAACTTTCAACTGCAGAAACCTTCATTATTTAAACGATCTCTTTTTTTTTTATCAGTGTCAGACGAAGATACAGAATTTTTTTTCTTTCTTTCACCAGTCTACTCCGTTATTTACCCAAATCAATTTTCAGACATTCTCCCCTTCACCCTCCCTCCCCCCCTCCCGCTCCTCACGATCCTTGTTCAATACATACCCCGCCCCCTCTCCTCCCCCTTCCATCTTTGATGTTGGTTGGTAGATATTAAATTTATTTTTCATCAAAATCACGAGGCCGACCACAAGAAACGAACCGCACGGGGAAAATTCTCTCAATCTCATTTTAGTCTGCAATCACTATATACGACGACGAGACGGGATTTGGCTCCGGCATTTAGTCTTTTCCCAGTTTATCGAGTTACGATGCCTGGAAATAATGACGTCATTAGACTGAGGCTTCGATTAGCGAACGGTTTGACGTAAGGAGTCAGTGACACTCCCAAGAATTTTGTTAGGTGTGGAGTAGGGTGGGCTGGAAATATTAAATTTTCGAAATTTAAAAATGTCATAGTGCAGAAAAGATGTCTTTTTTTGCATCACTACCACACACAAAAAATTTCATCACTCTGAGGTCATGTCTTGGGTTGCCACAAGAGCCCTCAAGTTTAAATTTACTTTGTGGAAAGGAGATATAACCCAACAAGACTGATTCTGGCATCAGCTAAGAAATCCACAACTTCATAAAACAAGCAAATATAATTTTCGAAAGGATATTCCCTTTCTTGCTCACAAAAATGCAAAAATGACACACATAAACAGTAAAACCATCCCCACATGCCGCCATCTTGTAATACCGACCACTGATCTCTACTTATCTGAGATCAGTGGTCGGTTTTACAAGATGGCGGCATGTGGGGATGGTTTTACTGTTTATGTGTGTTAATTTTGCATGTTTTTGTGAGCAAGAAAGGGAATATCCTTTCGAAATTTAAATTTGCTTGTTTTATGAAGTTGTGGATTTCTTAGCTGATGCCAGGATCAGTCTTGTTGGGTTACTTCAAGTTTAACATTGTACGTCAATGGGCAGAACGGCAAAAAGGGCAAAAATGATAATTTGATTGCTTTGAAATTTAAGTTTTACATTATCTCGTTTGATAGATAATAACAGAAACCAGAAAAGGTAACCACAATTTCGAGGATTTTTATTTTTTTCCCCCCAGAAATTTGATAATGAAGTTATGGGCCAAAACAGGCACAAGTGGCTATTTTAGCCTATCTTTGATGTTAAATTATACCCATAGTTTTGAACAAAAGTTAAATTCCTTTCAATTACATCATTGTTTATACATGGTTTCTGAAACCATCAAATAAGATAATGATATTAATCAAATCATCATTTTTGCCTTTTTCGCTATTCCTCCCCATTGACATACGATGTTAAACTTCAAGGCTCTTTTGGCAACCCAAGACATGACCTCAGAGTGATGAATTTTTTTGTGCGTACTAGTCATGCTCATGACATTTTGAATTTCGAAAATTTAACTTTTTCAGCCTACCCTAGCCTAAGGCCATGTCAGTATGGCTGAGTGGTAGGCCTCCAGCCTTTGGTTTCAGAGGTCGTAGGTTCGATTCCCCACTCAGGCAGTCTGACATTTAAGTCCAAAAGGCAACGTAAATAGGTTTGCATCCGTATTTAGTTAACACTTATCGAGTCCAATTGGCTTTCTGTACCGTTTATAACTTTCCTGGGGGCGCCGAATTTCTACCAACCGTGTATAACCGTGGAAGTGGGTGGTAAAGCACAAATATAATATTGTTTTAACGGATGGCGTTGAACGCAACTTCACAGTGCCGTGAGAAGAGACATCCTTGGACTTGGTTTAACGCTCGCTACACAATTTTCGGATATTTTGTTAACCGATTATTTGTTTTTTGTTTGTTTAATGACCATATAACTGTTAACTGAAATAAAATTTAAAAAATAATTGTTTTTATAGAGTTACTTGACTGTATTTGGGTCTTACTTCTTAAGGGGAGGCTGGTACCCGGAAAACACGAAAATTGAAAAAAAACAAAACTGAAAATGAAAACAGATTTTTTAAATTCCAGTTGAATTCAGTTTTAGTTATAAAAACTGAAAATAAACACTTCAAAATAACTAATTCTTCAATTTTTATGGCTTAATGGCTTACTACAATCTCTTTATTAAGGTTTTTTTTGATAAATTGACAATCCAAAATTATCATGAAATCGCGTTTGTTTGATAAAAAAAACCCTCTTGGTTATATTTTTTATTTGTTAACATTCGTTCAGACTTCAACCACTTCAATTGCCTAGTACAGGTTTCTCATTTACTAGAAGTAGTTAGCATTTAATTACGTAAGCTTCAATATAACATTTGTGAATTTTATTTTATATCCTTGGTATAGGCAGTGGAGGGGGGGGGGGGAATTCTTGCTGTTTCATTTGTTAGTGAAACTTTCTCATTTGTCGAAAAATGAGGAAATAGGAAAATGGCGAACATTTCACGGAAAAGAGCAGCTTCGTGAAGTTTAAAGGTCGTTGGCTTTTATTTCTTCCAGATAATCAGTGGATATACTGGTGAGTGGTGATAACGCAATTTGTTGATACAAAATTCACAACAGTAACCCTAGGAATTTTGTTTGTTTCAGAGTTCAGGACGGACCAACTTCATGGGAAGATTTCGCCAAAGGAATATAAGATGTCGAATAAAGAGAAGTGGCTAGTGAAGTTAACATTTGCCAGACCAAGCTCTCAGCTGCCCTGTCCTACAAACGCTACATCAAACACACAAATCGAGTTTTGTTTTACGTATTTCCGGCAGTGATGATTGTTGGATGCGTTAGGATGTTTATTCTACCCGAGCGACGCCCAACCGCCCCCGATATACAGCCGAATTCAACTTGACCTCTCCAGTTAATCTAACTGCAGTGAATAAAGACCCAATTCATCACCATTCATTCATTGGTGAATTTTTTTTATCCACACTGACACAGTGAAATTTGATTCAAGCGTCAAACTTTTCTTTTTTTCTTCAACTTTATTAGACGGAAAAATAAAAGCCATCCAATAATTCTATGTAGTAATGTTTTTTTGCTACCCAGCTTCGTCCGGGGATTTGTTTCACCCGTGGTTGTTTACCAGTTTTTGCTCGGTGCTGCCTGAGCGTTCACTGCAACAGGGCAATCTTTTTTACTGTAATCCCTTTTCATGCAACCTTTTTTTAAACCCCCAAAAAAAGTTCTGTGTCAATCTATATCTGTAATTAGGCAACACTTTACAAACACATGCTTAAAACACGTGATGTGATAAACGTTTTTTTTTTAATGAAGTAGTAGTGTTTTTATTACATCGCACGTGTTTTTGAATCCGTAGTTGAGATTAAAAGGACATTCCTCCCAGCGCCATTTTCCTCGATCCTCCACATCACGTATGGCCCCAAACGTCTATTTCCTTACCGTTAGTCAATCCGTTGGTAAAAAAATCCGTTTTAAAATGTGGCGTCTAGAAGATTTTCTGCGTCCCGCAGTATATGATCCTTTGCGCGCATACAATAACCATAACGTTTCATCTGTGTGTGCGCATGTACTAATTTTTTATTAATTACTATGAGATCAAAAATCTAAAAGACTAATGCGGTAAAAATTAAAACTAATTATTCCAATAGATCGTCGAAGCAAAATTACAAAACACTAGCCTAAAAAATTATAAATTGTGATGATGTTAAAATACGAGAATCATTCCGGTTTGTGACGACATGATGAATGCGTTCATGCTGGTTCGCTGAGAGGAACGCAGCTACTATCTCAGTTGACCTTTCCGATGCTTTATGCGCGGGTGGCGATCAGCGCATAGCTGTTATAAGGCAGGCCGGGTGCCCCTTTAAAATAACCCTCCTTTACACTTGTCCCATTTCCACTCTTCCCCGCGTCCCTCGATCCTGACTGCGCCACAGCAACACAGCAGCAGACATCAGCAAATGTCTTTTCCTTTTCTTTACTTTTGGGAACTTAATCAGTCCTTTATAAAAGAGAGTTTCATACTGGCCAATTCCGATCAAACTTAGGGGGAAGTTAGTGAGTAAATTGTCGTTACGGTTTCTACAACGCTTTTGGCCCCTTTTTGTGCGTGCGGCGAGTTGGGGCGGGGGTGGGGGCAGAGGACGGAGGATGTATAGATGAAAGTCAGTTTGGAGAGGTAAAAAGTTTAAGTTTTGAGAGTGGGGAACCCCAAGCTGTCTAGATAGCTGTCTAGCTGTCTAGCTGTCTTGCTCCTCCAGAATCAAATATTAAACTCTCTTCCATAGACCACTTTCTACTAGCAGTCGTACCCGGCTTCGTCCGGGGATTTGTTTCGCCCGTGGTTGTTTCCCAGTTTTTGCTTGATGCTGCCTGAGCGTTCACTGCAACAGTCAATGTTTCTTCTTGTAAGGCTGCGTTTACAATATAAAAGCTTGTGCGTGAGCGTGACGCTCGACGCTCGACGCGTACGCCAGTTCATGTACAAAGCAGTGCCCGTGGACAATCGGCTTGGTCCGCTCGTGGTATCGTCACGCTAAAGCAAACGCTCTTTCATTTACAGATCAAACGCGTGAGCAGGCACGTGAGCTTGATAATGCTGGCCGATACTCCGTTCCAACTATGCTGTTTCACAACTTCCCCCCGTCCATAGCACCAAGATTCAATGCCATACGGGTCAAGGTCACTGTAAATAAGATATCTAGCCGTTTATTTTGAGCATTCAACCTTTTAGCACACCACGTTTTCCTTTCTTGTGGCGCTGATCGGCGCCGATGGAATCCGTTGATGCCGCCATTTTTTTTTATCCCAGCGTGCAACAACTAAGCGTGCGAGCGTCGCTTGGCGCCCACCGATCTAGGTCCAGTAGACATTCGCGTGACGCTTGAAAATAGCAAAACGCGCGCCTTGGCTCATCTGTTTTACAATTATAAACGGTCGCGCGTCAGCGTTGACCATGGGAAAAACTCGAGTTTCACGCGCCGAGCGTCACGCGTACGCGTCGAAATCAATATTATAAATGCACCCTAACACTCCCCCTTTCCGCCAATCCTCTCCCTCCCCTTTCCCCTCCCCCTTTTAACCCATTTTCTCCCTCTCCTCTCCGTTTCCCTCCCTCCCTCCTCTTTGCTGCACGTATAGTTGAATTTGGATGGTTATTTGAATTAACACTGCCCCTCCACCTTATGCGAGGTTTTGGCAAAATTGGTTATGGTTCCAATTCCAAACAATCCCCCCCTCCCCAAAAGAAAAAATTCTCTGTGATGACCGCGCAGAGCAAATTGTTAGTCGAGGGAAAACAATGTGTCAATTTCAAATTCTTTTCAAGGCAATAACGTACCAGTTTCCACATAAAGCTAAATAATTGACACACTCGCCCGTTTCCTTGTAGGGGTTCCCCTTTTTAGGGGGGTATTCGTTTCTGCTATGAGACTTTGGTTTATAATGTAAGATTGACGAGCCCAAACAAGGGAGAAATAGCCTGTCTAGAGATCTCTATGGGTGAGAGCAGCTTGATCTTACGTGATCAACTTCCATAAATAGGTCTAAATGTGGGTTTCTAAAATTCAGTTGAATGGAGCCGCCTGCAAGCAGTAATTTCAGCTTTTCAGCTTGCCAAAACCAGTCCGGTTTTCAGCTTGTTAATGGTCAACGTTTTTCCCTTTAACCCAAGCCTTACTACGCATTTGCATTTTACCAAATTACTATTTCCTCTCTTGTCCAAATCTTAAATAACAAACAACTCTTCTTCCCTCAGTTCGCATCTCCTTACAGATTTCAAGCAGCTTTGTACGAAAATAAAGACGGTATACACGTTAAGATTTTTGCAGCAAATTGCAAATTTAGCCCGAGGCGGCTTGCGTGCGCTCGTTCGTCGACTTGAACCTTGCCGGGTACGGTGCCTGCGTTCCCGGCCAAGCATCATTCGTTGTCGGTCCCGTTAGGGACTCGATCAGCAAAGCCAGGCCATCCAGGCAGCTTCCCGTTGCTAGGCAACCAAAACGGCAAGCAGAATAGACTCTTGGCAGCGCAAGCAGCAGAGGTTAATTATTGTACGAAGTTCCTATTTTGGTTGTTAGGGGGGGAGAGAGGGCAGGACGGATAGATAGATAGGTTGCTTGCTTGCTTGTTGGTTCCAACGAGCTTGAATATTAATAATCATGGCGACGCTAAGTGAACAGCGTCGAACGTCTTGCCCCTGGCGATATCACTCCGTTGGATTAAGAAACTAAACATGTTCATAAATGAAACGGAAGAACCAGGTAAACACAAACACCGAAATAAGCCTAACAAACGTGTGTATAATAAATGCGGGCTGCTGTAGGTATAGGCGCAGGCATACACACTCAACGATTTTGTTTATTTGGCACAAAAGGGGAAGTCGTACAAGCAACTGTGACGGATGTGACGTGGTGGATCAGCAGACTTGTGATTGGCTTTTAAAAAAGCCGAGGGTTGCATGAAGATTTTGGGTCTGCAGACACCACATGTTTAACGAGCTCCACCCTGAAGACGCTTTACAATGACACTACACATTTTGTGTACTTTGTGAGTGAAAGGGGGACATTGTGTTTTTAAAAAAGAAAGAGGAAAACACCCTGCGAAAATCGCGAAAATATGATTTTTT
This sequence comes from Lithobius niger, assembly GCA_023313725.1. Taxonomy (NCBI): domain Eukaryota; kingdom Metazoa; phylum Arthropoda; class Chilopoda; order Lithobiomorpha; family Lithobiidae; genus Lithobius; species Lithobius niger. The sequence continues at coordinate 13,707 of JAHWFP010237831.1, forward strand.
AAATCATACAATAGATCTAACGTAGTACAGTAAGACACCGTCACGCACTTAGTTTTCGTCGGAGTGGCATGACCCCGGATTCGAACTGGCAACCCAATTCGTCTCCAGATCACTGACGTATCACCTTTATCGCTATGGCCACTCCTCCATTGGCATAAAGACGACTGATCTCGGGACGAATTGGGTTGCCAGTTCGAATCCGGGTCATGCCACTCCGACGAAACGTTAGTGAATGAAGGTGGCTTGCTGTACTACGTTATTTCTAGTGTACGCTTTCCTCTTTCCTTTATATAATTTGCAGCAATTTGCGTATATTTATTTAACATTTTATTTTGCTGGTAAACAAGTCGTGTTGAAGCTGAGCTGATAGTCAGTGATGAGCATACATTAGTAGTGAAGATGGTTCACTACACGTTCTTGGCGGTGTGAATTGCGGCGAATGCTGCTTTCGTACGATGGTGTGACGTCAGGAACCCTGTTCAGCCAAATTAGACCGAACAGCCAATCAGAGTGCTGCAAGAAGCGTATCTCGAATATGTGATTGGTGGATTTACACACAACGGCGTTAAATATGTGTTGTGTACAGTAGTTAGTCTTTATTGTCGAAATAGCAACAACAAAGATAATAAAATAACTGTAGTAAAAAAAGGCTAACTATAATAAACGGAGATTCTTTTTTGTGTGTCAAATTCCGTTTTTTGAGCATTCCTCTATCCGCCTTTTTTTAGACATGCTTTCCTGGCGTGCCATGATTGGCGCCTATGTTGTTGTTGTTTGTTTTTAGGGAGCAAGAACCCAAACTGGGTTATCTGCCCAACAACGATGAGAGGGGCAATTTAGCAGGACGAATCCAAGCGATAAACCCAGTATCTTTGGTACGCCGCAATCGACATGAGCGCGTGGCACCATAGGGCCCTTCTCCTCTCGAAAATGCGAGGTTGAAGCCGAGGACAAGGGGCACTTACGCTTCTTCTTGTTAACAATACTTTATTAATAATAATGGCGCAGGGATACGAGTCTACGACGGGACTACTTTCGGCTGGAAATGAGAACGAGTTGGTTTGGTTAATGCTTGGTGGAACAGTGAAGTTATGAGAAAACAATCAAACAAAAGTTTGCCATAGATGTTTTAATAACTCAAAATTAACTCTAAGATGCCATATCCTCGCCTGTCTTGGTGTAAATCTACTAAATTACAGTACGAGACGGGGTGAATATAATGGAAGGTTTGGGATCGATAACTTCCATTGGGGCAAAAGGAGGAAATTAGGAAGGATACATTTCTAGTTAGCAGACCGAAATATCTAGACACACGCTAGTGTGTCGCGCCAAGATAGGCAACAAACATCACATCAATTCAATAGTAGAGGTTGTAAACCATTGTAGCGCGAAATCATAGCGTCAGCGTCTAATATTCTAAAGCATACTTGGACATATACATGGGGGAAAAAAAATGCTGTACAAAAGCATCAGTTGTAGTAAAATGGAAAGCAATGACCCACCTGATAAAAATTAACTCGTGAAGGAATGTCACCTAAGTGGCTTTCAATGCAATATCTGACCCTCAACAACGTTGCAAATGTGTTACTAGCTAGCTACTAGTTAGTTACTTCTAGTCCGCTCATCCCCATGTTAATTTCCATAGGGTGATTATTCATCAATACCAAGATAGCGGGAAGGCTTCCAGCTATGAAATTGGACGAACGGCTGCAGTACGATACGAACTATATACCTTTTCTGGTTTACAGCCTGGGGGTGTAACAGGAATGGCATGGGAGGGCGCATAAGTACGAAAATATTGTTATAAACATCGTGAGTACTGTCGGCAGAGAACTGGATGGTCAAAATTCGACAATGACAACGTGTATATTGACGTGCGTATCAAGACACACGCTAGTTTGTCATCACAAATCTAAACAACGTTTCCAAAGAAATTGTACCTACGTCCTATTCACAAAATACAAACAAAATCTCAAAATAAAGCCAAAAATTGTTAAAGAGGCCACCAAGTTGAGACTGGTTCGGCCTCTCAAAGGAGTGATATGAAATTAAAATATTGGGAAAATGGCCACGTAAGTTATTGTTGACGTGGGACATTATTGCACCAAATAATACTTTGAACGTTAAATGAAAACTTGAACATTGTTACTTACTCTTAGCCTGGTAGAATTGGAATGAAGGGACAGGGTTAGGCAATTGTTACCCGTAAACACTATGATGAAATTGTTGGTGGAATGGCAACCCTCGTGCTTACAATGATCATCATTCAATTTGCAATACTTTTACATTGTTGTACAAGACTTCTTAAAAAATAATACATTAAACTGATGCAACAGTGAGTTGCTAGGAGGGACAGGCAATCTGAGAGAAAGGTCAAGCAGGCAAGGTCAACTGAGTTACAGCATCATTTTCTGCCCCGATTGGCGCATCCAGTGTCCCTGACCACAGTAGATAAGTATAGGTGGTGACGCCTTCTGAAAACGTTGGATGAAAAAATACCCGTTTCCATTAACGGCGCCAGAAGGCCGCACTTGTCAGGTTCTCGTAGGAGGCAAAACTTGAAATAAAAAATGGCGGCATCGTTGTCATGGTAACCATGGCAATAACGACAATACCTTCAGAAATTGATGAAATACTCGTGCGTGGGCAACATCCGAAGTTGAAGAACTTATTCTGCATTCGATTCAAATCGTATTCAGTTCGTTATAAGAAACGTGAACCACAGAAGCAGCTTCAGCTTAAACGGCCGCTCAGCACGTTTCTGGGAACACAAAACCATACGTTAGACTTAGCGCCACTCGTAACTACAATCCGTTTTAAAATTGAATATTGGATTTAAAAAAGTAAAACGTGATCAACCAGTTCTGATCTATCTTAAAATTATTTTAATGTCCTAATCTGACATATGACATTTTTTAAGCAGTTTGTAGTGACGCTAAATAGTTTTGATCGCCATAAATGCATTGCACTTCCTGTTACTTGACGACAGCACCTTCCGACGGTAAATCGTTGAAATCAGGTACTAGTTTTATCCGAATGTTTACCGTTGTCAAAGAAAACGTGCCATTGCCTATACTATATTCTACCCTGTCCCTGATAATCACTGTAGTGGTCCTGCCGGATCTGTCCCCCCTACAATGGTTGGTTTATTGGATTCCCTGATCACAAAGACTTTTTGGGTGACCCAGTATGGGCTCGTGCTCCCTAAAAACAGGCAGACAAGCAACACAAAGACCTTTTAAATGTATGGCAGTCGTTCTTTACTAAATTGTCGACAAATGCGTTTTTCGTTTTGTTTATAATCGTGCTCTACGCTTTCTCGTCGTACGTTTCGGGTTTGTGACGTCACTTCCTCCAGCATGGCCGCTTCCTGTGTTTACCTGCAAACAAGAAGCACCTGAGCGAGATAATTGTTTTAAAAAGCCTTAAGTACACAACAAATAAAACGAAACAACGTTTCGGAATTTTCACTATTCCGTCATCAGGTTTTAGTTAAAATTTAAAACAGCAAAAACTGCCGAGTCACCCAGCATCAATGGTGGTTTAAAAGAAAAATATACACAATCGGTATATTTCTTGCTTGGGTTTCCAAGAGGAAGTCCAGGGCTCACTGCTTCGCCTCCCGTAGCAGTCGAAGAAATGATCCTTAGTCGGAAATATCAGGAAGAGGAACGAAACTGCCTGTAAAACCGGAATAAAATGAGAAACCAGTCAATTAAAAAAAAAAAGTGTCCGAGTTTCAGGAAAAAATTCTGGCTTCATTCGAAAATTTAATCTACAACGGGCCAACATTTTGGTAAAAGTAGGCTGCTCCTGGACGCAGTGAGGACTCCACAAATTCATCAAATGCACAATAAATTTTAATTTTCGAAACTAGTGTTACTATCTTGCTCACAAAAAGCTGGAGAAAATGTTCTATTTTCCATTTTCTCCAGCTTTTTGTGACAAGAAAGAAACACAACTTTCCAAAATTAAAATTTACTGTGCATTTGATGAATTTGTGGATTTCACTGCGCATTCACTGCGTCCAGGAGCAGCCTACTTTTACCAATTTTCTCAGCTCCACAAAATAATCTGTTTACGGGCCAATATTTTGTTTTCGATGTGGTCCTAAAATTGGAAGGGGCAGCCCCATAATTGGAAGAACGTATACAGTATAACAAATAACAGAACTCGTCTTCTAACACGAAACTCTTATAATGTAAACTCGTTTAACGGTCCTGCCTCGCTCGCGCTACCGCACTCGCTGCGGCTATACATCTAACATCAGACACCGCAGCTATATTATTGCCCAGTTAGACGATTATCCATTACGCGATATCCCGTTTAGACGATTTTCCAGATTTTTTTGGGCAGATATTAGATATTTATCACAATAGACGATTTTCCAGTTAAACTTTCGTCCGACGCCAACCCCTCCCCCCTCTCCTCCGGAATTGTGGCACTGACCAACCTCCTGACACTTGAACTTACTTCCAGGTCTGACGTCAGATACGAAATTCGAACCGGCGTTCGCCTGGCTTGGGACGGCGACGCTGACCACTGGGTTGGGATGGCTCGATTTGGTCGGGGTTCTGGCAACCCCTCAAATCTCTGTTAAGCCTGGGTGCTCATCCCCTCCCACTATCTTGTAGATACACACGTATGTGTACCCCGGGAACGAACTGATGGAATAAATAAAGTGGCAGGGGAGTGGAGAAATGGCTCTAACCGTAACCCTTTTGGGGCCGATTCCAAACCTTTAGGGCCAACGGTTTGTCCTTTCTAGGGTTGATAACGGAGACCGGCTTTGAACTGTATGGTCATCGTAGAAACGGTTGAAAATTTACTACGTTACAACATCGGTTAATCACGTCAGCTATAACGAAAAAAATACACAAAAAAACATACTGTTAGACCGATTAAACTTCAACCTTACAGCTGCACTCAAAAACTATAAAAAAAATGTATAAGACAGCAATCACGGTGACGCATTGAAGACTAATGTGCACTACTTCAGAAATGGCTCGTTAGCTGCCCTCTGGCGCTGGCGCGTCGAACTAGAGATAGGGGCTTGGCGAAGGGCATTATGGGAGAAGGGAGCGGCCATGGCGAAGTTTAGGAGGTGGGGCTGGTTTTGTGGCCAGATACCTCACGAACTAATTACTATGATTATAATTTAGTCGGCATGCCAGCGCACGTAGCGGCGGTTAGGATGGGAAGGGGGGTGGGGAAGGGGGGAGAAGAGGACTGGAGAGGGGGGGGGGGGGAGGAGGGAGACATTAATGACCGAGTCGGTGCACCATAATTTGCAATGGCGGTCTGCTGCCAGGAAGCCGCGATTTGTTACGCTGCGCAGCCCCATCTGGCGACTAAATTTGTAATCTACGGCCCGTTTGCAAATGGCGGCAGAGGAGTTGGAGATGTCAATAGGAGATTATCGATGGACGCTGGGGGTTCGTGGAGGAGTGGAAGGATTGGGTTCGGGAAAAACTGAGCAGGCCGTTCGCCTGATATGTGTACAAAAGAAACAGCGATTGGAATCCTACGCAATAAAGACATGTTTTTTAAAACGTACACGTTTTAGACGATGTACCTATAGAAAACGCACAAAAGCTGAAAAACTCTCAGAAAGCGTCTTACAAATACCGTCGGTTCGGTTGACAAGAAACCGGCCAAAACAAGAGCGCTTACACACGTAGTGTTGCAGACACACAGCATTCAGTTTGCAACACTTTAAAAAAACACATGATTAAAACACACGCAGCGGCGGAATTGTTTGTTTTTATTTTAATACAGGATGTCTTAAAACAGCAGTGTTTTTATCTCAAAACAGCAGCGTTTTTATATTAAAACAGCTGTGTTTTTAGATTATAACAGCAGTGTTTTCATCTTAAAATAGCAGTGTTTTAATCTTAAAACAGCAGAGCTTTGTCTTAAAACAGCAGTGTTTTTATCTTAAAACTAGCAGTGTTTTGTCTTAAACCAGTAGTGATTTACTTTACAACACACAACAAACTAAATATTTTCGTTATAAAACATAAATTTTCAAAAACATATTTGTGCGTTGTAATAAAAACCCTACTGTTTCATTTTTAAACATTTTACCGCTGCATGGGCTTTACACATATGCTTACATAGTTCTATAGAAGTGAACGCTAATGTTTTATATTAAAGGAATTTCATGGCTGCAACACAATAAAAACGTTCTTTTTTGGAAGGTTTCTTTTCAGCCCATGCTGTTTGTAAAATATTTTTGCGTGATTTTCCACTAAAACTCGTCACGTCTAATGTTTTCTAGGTGCGCCTAAAAAATGTTTATTTAAAAAAAAAAGTCTTACAGTGTACGCCTCGAAAAGTTACCCCTTCAAAAAAAATTGCTTTTCACCAATAAATGACTAAAAACACAAGTTCGGTGAAAAATGTGGCGAATAGAGCAGTGACACGACGTAGTATTATTGTATATAACTCTATGCTGGAGCCTCAATGGGTTAGCTGCAAGGGGCACTGCAGAGAGAAACAGAAGGGCGTCATACTGAAGCCGATGCTGTGAAGAGTGTTCTTAGACCTAAAACGCGCGATTTTTGTTTCTTGGAGAAAACAACGTTATTTAAAGCCTAAGAAATCCTCTCTTCCGTTGTTTTTCCCTCCATTTTTATGTAGTGCACCTTGTAGTTATGCCCTCCAAAACCCATACTGGTGCCAATCTGGTGCCAATATGGCGGCAAATGTCACTGCTCTATATTACTTACCAGTTCTAGCTCATAATTTATGCCGACGCGACTTGATCTGGAATGTCTTAGTGATTAGAAGAAAAAAACAACTTTTAAAAACAAAAATAAAGCTTATACCATGGCAGCAAGTTTAATTTGAATGCCTTTCGCGGTACAGTGGGACCTCACAGGTTAAACAGGGCATAAATTTGTATGTCCAAACGATTTTGTCATACGCCCTAGGCAGTAGGCTAAACGTAGCCTACCATACTACCATTGTGCTAAGTGGCGTGTGGGAATTGATCATCCAATCTAGGAAGACCAAACAAAAGGACCAGTATGAGAAGAAGTAATATCACCTAAGACTGCGAAGTGGTCATAAAATCACAAGGAAGCTGACCAATGGACTGTTGCTCCTCGCTTTGCCCACGGTTTCCGGTGGCCCCTTCACAAAGCTAGCGGTGCGCGTTGGGACATACTTTTTCGCCCGTCTAGTATAGACGTGAGAACGGTACCCCGGACTGATAAGGTTTGCCTTGGTATGAGGCATGAAAGGCCTTAACATTAAAACGACTATTGGTTCAGGGTGTATTGCTGTTAACTGCAACGTGAGTATTTATTCCAAATTTGTACCAAATTAAAAACCCACAAAGTGGTTAAACGATCATTTAAAAGGCACTGAATTTGAATGTACCAGCGTTTATTTTCAAACTAGAGGTAGGGGCCGGTCATAAATTAAGTTTACGGACACATTTCCCGGGACATTTTTGCGGCACTCTTCCCGACGACTTCTCAGATTGATCGACTACTCATGCCTGCCTCCAATGGAGGTAGAATGGGAGAGCGCATTTACATTACGGGCGCGAGGAGGGGAGAAGTGATTGTTCGGCCCGAAGACTTGTCAGATTGAACGTTTATTGAGTTGATCGACCACTCATGCCTGCCTCCTGTTTCCATGCACGTCGAATGGGAGAGTGCATTTTCAATGCGGGAGTGAGGAGGGGAGAAGTGGTTTTCCTTTTAGTCTTCCCTTTTGCTTTAGCCTTCCTTTTAGCCTGCCTCCACGATTATAATGTCGATTTATTAGTTCTAACTGTATACTAAATGAATTGATATCTACTGCGTAGGACAGCACACAAAGGGCAATATACATTAATTTCATAACAAGGTACAACACATACCGTACCAAATTCTTAGAATAACATACGCAATACTAGGCCAACACACAATCGTGAGACAACACACTACACCAAAATCACAGAGGACAAGGTTTTACAACGCCAAAATCGTATTACAATATTAATACCAAATTCATAAAACAACACATTATACTTAATTCTACGGATAACTTACCAAACCAATTTTCATGGGATAGCTTACAACACCAAATTCGAAAGAGAAACACGATACCAAATTCACAGGAAGCAATTCAGTATACAATACCGAATTCATAAGACTACACCTAAACTAAATTCAAGTGATAACGTACTGCACCAAATTCATGCCTCCGTAAAATATCAGATTCGTAAGACAATACACAATACCATAGGACGAAATGTAAGGCCAAATTTATGAGAAAACACACTATACCAAATTTAAAAAAAAACTCAATGGATAACATACCATACCATATTCATAGGAATCCGTGGAACATAAGAATAATTAGACAACACAAAATACGACAGGACAAGATACGATGCCAAATTTATAAGACAACACACTGTACCAAATTTAAAGGATAACAACCCATAGCAAACTCATAGGAAGCCGTACAATATCAGATTCGCAAGACAACACAAAATACCATATATGACAACTTACATTGCCAAATTCACGAGACAACGCACTGTACCAAATTCAAAAGATAACATACCAAACCAAATTAATAGGAAACAGTACAATACCAGATTCATAGAACAACCTACAATACCAAATTCATCCCCAATTCATAGGAAACACGCAAATCTAAATTAATAGGACAACACACAATACCAAATTCAGGGGACAACAAAAATACTAAATCCATAAGACAACAAATGCCAGAAAATTAATGTAATATTGCTTTCGATCTTAAATTTACTACAGTACTCCTGGATTTCCTTTCCATAGGGAATTTTAACACTTTTCAAATTTGCTCCACCAAGGCTAAGCTCACCTTTTCTTGGTTAAGATACCACACCAGAACTTATTGAAGTTCTAAAAATAATGTGCGCTATCCAGTACAAATATTTATATTTTCTAACACAACGGAGTACAATCAGAGGTCATATCTTCTTTATTACGTCGTCTTCCACCACATTGATGAGCGCCTCATATTTCCGAATACTCGATTTTGTAAGCGTTACGTGGACGAAAGCTTAGCTCTCGCAGTACAAGCTGAAAAACAGAACACGCTAATATTAATTCCTTCACCGGGTACCGAAGTGTTGGGCGGAAGGGAAGGCGTTTGCAGAAATTAAAATGCATGTGGAAAACTTATTTTATGTGTTTTTTTTTCCAGGAAAACGTCGTTCGTTACCTTACTGTGAAAGTTCTCGTCACTGCATGGAGTCTACGCATAGTATTGGATGGGAAAAAGCTGAGACACTTGTGAAGTCGAATTCTAAAAACGACAGGCATCTGAGATGCTTAGAATCAATTGCGTCGACTGCACGAAATTGGCGGTGTTTCGCTAACGAATATTCAAGGGCCAACATTTCCCCAGTTCGAAAACGTTATTGGCGACGGCCTGAAACAACAGCTTGGCAGGAAGTGGAAGGTAGATGAGCGTGAGAGTATGCTGCCCACCGAATACGGGAGGCCGCGAGGAGCGTCGGTTACAAATTTGAAGCAGACGACAACGATGTAGGTGCACACGGAGGCCAAAAACTTTCGTCGGAGTGCCACCGAAAATTAGCTGGACATTAAAAGTGTCCTCCTTGTGAAAATGAGCGGAAATTTTCTACATAATTCCAGTAATTATGACTGATTTTGTCTTTTTCCGTATTTTAAAAATCCTTGCAATCAATATGGTACGGCAACACGGCCATATGAAAAAAAAAAGAAGGCAAACCTTCTACTTGGACAATATGAAGCAAATCCTTCGAAGTAGTATGAATACAAACACAAGGAAAATCTTCTACATATGAGTTAGAAACAATTACTTTCTCTCCCGACTTTTTGCTCATGAAGTAAATGGTGCATGAATAAATTGTACCCATACAAATTGCTATAGAGCAGTGACACGACGTAGTATTATTGTATATAACTCTATGCAGGAGCCTTAATGGATTAGCTACAAGGGGCACTGCGGAGAGAAACAGAAGGGCGTCATACTGAAGCCGATGCTGTGAAGAGTGATTTCTTATACTATTTTAGGTTCTGGTTAGCCACTCTAAAGCCACTCTGTCACGCATATGCACTAACATTGGTGGTGACTGGATCCTTGTACACGCACTGAGTTCCTGCTTGTGCTCAGCTAGCAACGATTTGTTTTAAGCTAGCATCTACGAATATTGGTAGTACTCTTTGGACAATGATATTTTTATTTTAGTTTTATTTATTGTTCTAGAATATTTTTTCTTTATAATGCTAAAGGAAGTATACGTACCGGATTTTCTGATTTAAGCATTTCTTGAGGGTTAACTGCGGAGGGGAGGGAGGGGGGAGGGGGGAGGAAGAGGAGCTGCATGGCTTGTTGGAGGATCCAACTTGAAAATTGCAAATGCCTGGGCTTTTGTAACTGGGGAAACCTCCGATCATGACAGGGACAAAAGATTGTCCAGAATAGATCAGGAGTGGGCCTTATATTTATTTATTATTCCAAAACTGATAATAAAAAAATTGTGTAGGGGTCTAGGGAATAGCGTGTTGTTTTTAATATATAAATTACGGGTAACTGCTTCTGGGTCCAAAACACAGCAAATTGTATTTAATGTTTCGAAATGTTTGACGGCTAGTTGTGAGTGACGAAGAGCAGTTTCGTCATTGGCTAGGGAGATTGTTGGCTTGGTACAAAATTACATTTCTTCATAGTCATAGTCGTCGCTGTTCGTTACTATAATAATTAAGGGTTCGACTCGGTATTCAATCAGACGATCAGTGCCCCAATAATCGTTCTCAAGCGTTACAACGTGGTTAAAGCATTTCTGCCAGTCACTAGGGGTTACATGGGCTACTGTAGTAGTTGTTAATGTTTTGCCGTCTGTAATTTTATATTTTGTGTTCGATGCTCTTATTTCGTCTTTAACTTGGGCCCAAATTCAGCTCGCAGTGTACGGGAATTTGTTTTTCGAGCCACGAAATAATTTCTGGCTTATTGCTGTTGCTTGTTGCTGCCTTGTCGAATCGAACTGAATGACACGGAACGTTGTCCATCACGATCACCAAATTGGCTGGAATATTGGGTATAGTTTTTAACCAGTTTTCAAAACACTCGCCGTTCATTTCTTCATGGTAATTCCCAGTCTTAGTTTTCTAATGAAAAGAAGATGAGCACTATTATAAATCCTTTTCGTTAGAGCCAGCATGCAATAATATCAAAGCTCGATCTATTCCCGATGGTATGAGGCGGCTACGTTACTCTTTTTTCCTTGCCGTGCCACTGCATCTGTCGGCTGTGATGTTCGTTGGCCCACATCTCGTCCAAGTAAACAAACGGTGGTTGTGGCTACGCAATTAACTTACCGAAGAACAATAGCGTAGAGCAACATTTTCTGGACTTTCGCTTTAAGTCGAAATCATAGCTGTAAAGAACGTGCAAGCTTGGCTCTGCGCACTTCAGCTTTCAATATGCTTGGCCGTGGCGGCGTCGTCTGCGGCGTTAGGCCTAATCGCACTTTTGGCCAGAGTTGAGTATCGGTATTTCCTTTGCTACTGACAAGACACGCTTACCGTTCTCTTGAGATTTTCCAGTGGCAAAGCTGGTGTCTGAAATTTGTTGTTTCAGCATCCGTGTTGTGTCCTGAGCCTCCATGTATTTGAAAACACTGCAAACACTCTCCCTAGCTTGCGAATTGAGAGGTTTTCCACGTCGGGAAAGCGATGAAGCGAGAGATAAGGTCGCCATGTTGGTTCGTCTGCTCGAAGAGAAATTTTTACCAGGCGTGATCAATCCATTGTCCAAAAATCCGCGCGGAGTGGCCAACCAGAACCTAAAATAGTATAGACCTAAAACGCGCGATTTTTGTTGTTGGAGAAAACAACGTTATTTTAAGCCTAAGAAATCCGCTCTTCCGTTGTTTTTCCCTCCAATTTTATGTAGTGCACCTTGCAGTTATGCCCTCCATAACCCATACTGGTGCCAATATGGCGGCAAATGTCACTGCTCTATACAAGTCTCGTTCCTCACCAATGCACAGTAACCATAAAAAAACCTATTTCCGTTTGAAGTGAAAAATGTGGTATGGCTAACCACCTTCCTGGGAGTAACCGGAGATTCTCGTGGTGGTTCACTCACGTCTCGACGGAAAATGGAGACCTTTTTTGAGGTATCTACCCGATCCAGGATATTAAAAAGGCATACGTGAGGACTTGTGGGTTGAACAATCGTCAGTGTCACGAACTCTCAAAATGTGGTTCGTAAAATAATTGCACAAACTGGTCACTGGATTAAATTCCAGACCTCTCCACATGCCGTAATGGAAGCCAAACCACTGTGGCAAAGCAAACATGCACCTCTTCCCAACTGCTATTGAAGTTGTGGACTGTACACAATGTTGGAATACAAAAACCGAGTATCCATCACGGAGATGAGCACGTAAGCTGCAAGGGAAAGTGTACATATACGTTCAAGCACCCGTGCAATGCAGTAAAACCAGCAGCTCGAATAGCTGCTTTGCCACTGACCTTTATTTACCGACTGAAGTGTTTGCTCTAGAGCAAAAGGTAATCATTATTCATTCAATCTAGAGGAGATGCTTTTACTCGTACCATTTACTTTAAGCAAAAACCTCTTCCTTCTACATTTTGCTTGTTACTACTTGCTTCATTTGTTATTCATAATGGTTTTTAAGTTCCATAAATACGGAGGCAAACCTATTTACGTTGCCTTTTGGACTTAAATGTAAGACTGCCTGAGCAGGGAATTGAACCCACGACCTTTGAAACCAAGTACCGAGGCCCTACCGCTGAGCCTTATTGACACACCCTAACTGAACAGGCCGATTGGAAAAGATGTATGTTTGTATGTATACGTGTGCGTGATAAATGCTGCTGCCTATGGACTTTTCGTTTAAGGCCGTGTCAGTATGGCTCAGAGGTAGGACCTCGATCTTTGGTTTCAAATGTCGTGGGCTCAATTCCCCGATCAAGCAGTCTGATATTTAAGTCCAAAAGGCAACGTAAGTAGGTTTTCATCCGTATTTATTTAACCCTTCTCGAGCCGAGTTGGCTGTCCGTCCAGTCTAATATTAACTATCACTATAAACCACGAAATAAATAGACATAAATCGCCTTACTAAATTTTCCTTACTATAAACCACGCGCAATGGCTGTTTGCCTTGACGTCACCATTAGTTAGCCAATGATGAACGAGAACAACGGCTGTTTGGCCGTCTGATTGGACTAGCCCAGTCACGTGACATGCACGTCACAGCAAACAGCCACAGCGCATGGTATAGCGCCAGTCATGGGTCACGTTAAAAAATACATTTATAACTTTTAAAAAAATATATTTACGGCCGTGAATAAAAATGTCTTTGCTTTTCGGGCGTTTTCCACCTTTACAAAGTAACTCGGTGACCAGACTTTTTATTTTTATTTCATAATTCAAAAGGTGTTCTTTTAAAAACTTTTTCAAAATAAAATTTTAAGAATACCCTTAAAACAAAGAAGCCTATCTTAAGCGTTTTAGGACTCAAAGTTGAATGTCGTATTATTCGTCTTTATTTTACGACGAATGTTCTCGACACAAAACGATCAGAAAACAAAATGAACTCGTTTGATGTTTAAGGTAAGGTTTATATAAAACGAAGTCAAAACAGGAGAGGGAACACGAATAAGGTTTCCTGTACGGTTTAAAATACGGCAGTCTTACTGCAATGTTTAGTCCACGTGAAACCTTACTGCTGTATTTAAAGATATTTGAAAATAATTTGAAATTTTTTTTAACGTGTGGACCTAGGAACAAATGGATTCCCATATTACTACGCCTAAGAATATAATCACTAATGCAAATACAGTTTAATACAGTTTAATTAAAATGTAACAAGTTTAATAAAAATTTTCAGAAACTGTTAAAAGGATACAAAAAAATTGTAAAGGGGATTTTGGTAAGGATACACAAATGAAAGTTGAAAAGAAAAGTTAAGGATATGAATGTTCCAACTTGTTTGGGTCATATCATGAAAATATAATTTATATCATGAAAAATTATTAAAATCATCGAAAGTTATACTCATGCGACAGGCATTGATGAGTTTTATTTTAAAACATTTTAGAACTGCAAAAGTTAATACTGCAATTTTGATCACAAAACTCATCACACATAGTATTGGTCGTGCGGTTTGGCCAAAAGAGTTTACAATTCTAGATTTTAGACCAATTTTTAAAAAAAGGATATGAAGGATTTAAAGACTGCAGGCCAATTTCTTTACTGCATTATAAAATAAGTTTATCGAAAGAGTATTTGGTAATGAAATTAGAAATTTTCTAAACAGTAATAATCAATAAATAAAAGTCGGTATGGACTTAGAAAATCGTGTGGTACTCGTGAGTCTCCAAAAAAATTCAGTGCTACAATCTTCAGTGCACTTAATGAGGATAAATTTGTTGGAGCCGTTCTCATCGACTTGCAGAAGGAATTTGACACTGTCAATCACAAACTTTTACTAGAGGCTAAGACTTAATGCTAGGGTTGCGTAGAAAAATTTAAAACTTTTTTTTTTAAATCGCGGCTACTTAATTTAGGAGACCATTAGTGATTTTGAAACGATTGAATATGGAATACCACAGGGATCTGTACTAGGGCCGTTGCTGTTTATTGTTTATATCAATGATACCAATGAAGAAAATGACAGCACGAAAGTATTTCTGTTTGCAGATGATATTATTTTAATTTGAGTTGGAATGGTATATGAAAATATGATGAAACAAATACAGAATAAATTTAATTCTGTTGTTAGATTGTGCAGTTACCATGAGCTTTACATTAATTTTTGCAAAACAAAGTTTATTAATATAGCACATTTTTCACATAGGAATGTTCATCTGGAATTAAATATTTGCTGTCACGAAAATGGCTGCGGTAAAAATACCTTGGAATCATTATTGATAGCAAGTGGAAGTTTAAAAAGCATACGGAACTTAACTACTAAATTGAGGCAAATTACATCTAGTTTGCATAAGATTAGAAATATTCTTAATATTAAAATTAACAAGCGGCTAGAACGACTACCTAGTCGCATCTGGTCTTCTGTACAGTTCTGCTACTACCACTAGCGAGGCACACTTCTCTATCACGTATTGCAACAGCTGTCTCTATTATATAATCTAAAAGCAGTAACCATCAGAATTGCCCGTTAAAAATGTGTTAGCTTTCAAGCTTATTTTAGATTTTAGGCGATATATATGTGTCAACTTTTAGGCCTAATTCTTACCTGGAGCTTTAACTTCGTAAGTAGCAGCTAACGGAGATTTGTTTTGTATACTACGTCTATTCATTTTTGCAACACGGTGCGCCTTCAGGCACACAGTTACAGTGTTAAACGTAATACGCAACGTGGCCCTCATAGATCAGTGGTAGTAGGGAAGTTATATACGGTAGAGATGCTGTTGGTGAAGCTAGGAACTTCTCGTAGCAACTTGACGTTGCCGTGGTAACGTGATTTTAGGCCTAATTTTTTTAACTGTAGTTTTAATGTCGTAAGTAGCAGATAGGCCTAATGGAGAATCTGGTTCGATGGTAAGCCCATTCATTCATGCAACAATGCGAAGAGACTATTTGAAACGAAGCTAAGCTGCTTTCGTTTTTACGGCCGCAGTGTTATCCTTAGGATTTCAATTCAACGATCAACTGTTATTATTTAATTTAGTTACGTCGAAGAAGTCTATTACCTATAAGGAGGTAACGATGTTTTAATTTGCCATGTTATTTAACTAACTTTTACACTGAATCTAACGTTGTAAACAATGGTCGTCAACATCTGGTACCGTTGCGAAGTTGAAAAGGCGACGGACGGACAATGTCGTTACAATAGTACAGAAAACTAAAAGGAGTTTTTACTATGCTTGGATTGATTGGCGTTTATGGTCATGATAAACACTATAATGGATATGGTGCTAAAGCTACAAAATAAAATAATTAAAATCGTATCAAGAACGTGGAAAGCCTTGATACTAAAAATATTTTCCCAAAACAAATGATTTTTAATATAGGCAGTACGTGACTACGTCATCGTATGCGAAAATTACTACTTTAAGACTGAATTTAAACAAATAAATGAGAAAAGAGCAAAATTATAAAGGGACACTACGAAAATTCAATTCCTAAATTATTTAATATAATCCCTGACCATTTAATGAATCAGTTTAGCACTGGAAAAGTAAAGAAATTATTTAAAACATTACAGGTATAAATTTATAGATTTGTTGATAAATTTGTCTGTTTTTTTTTTTTATGTTACTTTTGCATGTCAATAGTGTTTTGTCTTGTTGCACGGTTTTTACATTTTTTCTAATGTGTTTTGTTTGATTTGCTGTATTTGACATTCTTGTTGAGTTACATTGCGTAAAATACTCACTACGCAATACTACTACTACTGCTATACTACTACTATTCCAAGGTCTTTGGTACTCACAACAAGGATTGTAACGTGCTTACATGTACGGCAATGCACACGCACGCAGTTAGCCC